>JBBPBX010096173.1:0-13075 GCA_038048925.1 Garcialebias charrua | reverse complement strand
AAATTTGGACCAAAGTAGAAACTAGATCTACCTAAGATCTACCTTAATTCAAGGAGTACGATTATGGAATGACTTAATGACAAATGACAAATGTTAAGGAAGCCAAATCATTCCTTGTATTTAAGAAACTGGTAAAAAATGAATTGCTAAAAAAATATAAATGAATCTAATTTAATGTGTGATATATGTGAATTGAAAATTGACTGAGTTATTTACTTATTTTGTTATTATAGAAAATATTGTTTGAACTGTTATTAGATGAATAAGGAGCAGATTTAATAAGATTTATTCTTCATCTGCTACCTTTCATTTTATTTTTTATTTTTTTCTATTATGAATACGTTAATTGTTGTATTTCATATTATAAAATGAATAAACTAACAAACAAACAAACAACTCCTTTTCTACTTTGGTCCAAATTTTTCCTGCAGGTGGCGGTAAAACAACAGCTGCTAATGAAACTCACGAAGAAGAAATCCGCTCTGAAGTTTGAGTAAACAAAGCAAGAAACAGAAAAGAGAAAACGTTGCGTTTGATTGCGGTTCTGTTGTGTCTCTGGTCTGTTTTGTATTGGTTAACTGGACCCGAGTTCGGACTCGGTTGGACTCTGGGTTCGTGTCCTCTGGACCCATTTTGTCTCCGAGTTTCAGCGGAGCGAAATAATGGAAGCTAACAAGGTGAGCTTCCCCCTCTTTTTGGTAAAAGTTATTCTTCTTGGGCTGCCTGTGCAGCTGTTTTCTCCTTGTTGAGACACCGGCTTCATGCGCCTGCGGCTCTGTTGCTCTCGAGTTTAACAACGTAAAGCATGTGTCGCAAACCCGCGCGTGCGTCAAACAAAGCAGCGCCGTCATCTCGCAAAACCACATATGAAGCTTCTTTGCGACAGTTATTTTTTTATTCTTATTTATCACGATAGAGACGATAGAAGGAAAGTAGCATGATAGACACGTTTCTATCGTCCCCACGATATATATCGTCATATCGCACAGCCCTAGGCCACACTGCTGGAATCTGTCACCAAAAGATTTTCTGTCATTGAAGATGAGCCCCTCTACAGTTTGGCAACACTCATCGACCCAAGGTTAGAACATAAATAAATTCCCAAATAATGTTTAAAAAAAATAGTACATATACATTTTTTAATAAAAATGTATGTGTATTTTATTAAAACATTATTTATATGGTCTGTTGACAGAAGCTGCTGAAAGGAATGCAAACGAAACACCTGAAGCTGCCAACACAGGGGAGCCAGTAGCGAAAGTTCCACGAGCAGGATCGTTGTCTTCTATGTTTGGAGAAATCATGGCAGAAGAAAACATGCAGCAGGATCACGCAGACGGTGCATCACCATCAGAGATGATTATCTACCTCGCAGAGCCACCCATCTCTAGAAGTGCATCACCATTGGAATACTGGAACATTAATAAGATACGGTTTCCTGAACTTGCTAGAGTAGCAAGAGCTTACCTGTCTGCACCCTGCACAAGCGTGGAGAGTGAGCGCTTATTCAGTGCTGCATCCAACATTGTGGATGAACACAGGAATAGACTCATGACTGAAAAAGCTGAGATGCTCCTGTTTATTAAGAAGAATCTTCCAGCAATGCTTATTACCAACTCATAAGGAGGACTTCTGATTCTTAATACCGTGTTCACCATTGTTAAGGTCTTTAAGACCATATGTTCTTTAAAGCTGCACTATGTAACTTTCTAGTGCAGTGTGTAACTTTTCTAAAAAAATAATTTAAACATATTTCTTCACTCTGTCACTATCTACTGACAGACTGATGTTAGACAAAGTAATCTCTGAAAAAAACTATAGTCCCCTTGCTGCTCTATCAGCATTTATAAAAACACTAAAAACACAGTAAAGGACGGGTCAATCTGTGTTTGTAGTGTTTTTATAAATGCTGATAGAGAAGCAAGGGGACTAGTTTTTTATAAATTACTTTGTCTAACATCAGTCTGTCAGTAGATAGTGACAGAGTGAAGAAATATGTTTAAATTATTTTGTTAAAAGTTACAGACTGCACTACAAAGTTACATAGTGCAGCTTTAAGTAGCAAATGGGGTATTTTACTTTTTTATATCAAGTAATAGATGTGTTTTAAAAAAAAAACAATTAACCTTTTTTTTATTGAAAGTTTATTTTTTATTGAAACAAGTTAGTAAGGTTAACAAACATTTTTCTTCGATAATGCAGTTGATAATAACTTTTATTTACTTTGTTACAAAGTTACATAGTGCAGCTTTAAGTAGCAACTGGGGTATTTTAGTTTTTTATATGAAGTAATAGATGTGTTTTTTAAAACAACAATAAAAAACCTTTTTTTTTATTGAAAGTTTTTTTTTTATTGAAAGTTAGTAAGGTAAACCAACATTTTTCTTTGATAATGCAGTTGATAGTTTTATTTAGTTTACTTTGTTCTCTGAAATAAATGAGTAAAAATATGTTTTTGTCTGGTGATTTTATGGTTCTGAAAATAACATGAGTGCTGCTTCTGGCTACAAGATCTGAGAAGTTTTCAGATCTTGTAGCCAGAAGCAGCACTCATAAGTTACAGGCAATCCTTCTGATCGAGTGTAAATTCTGTTACAAGTAAAGTCCAGTCGTTTTTCTATAGAACGTTTTTTGAACCCACCAAGAATATATAAATACACTGAACCATGTGTTCGGGTTTAATGGCTGTATGCCTAAGATTTACAGAAGGAAAAATCTTGAGAATAAGTTTAGTATTCAACGAGCTATGACTGATTAAACACGCAGATCCATCATTGCACCTGTCAAACAGGTTACACTAAATAGAGCAGGTGACCAGGCAATGCGGGATCTAGCTTTTATATGGTATCTGTGACGCTAACTGCACCTGAACATAACATCCGCCTGGATGCAACATCCATGGAAGGAGAGCGTGAAGGGACAAACTACCTACCACTTGTATTTTGCTTTCACTCAGACAGTAAAACAAGTCCAAAAAAGCAACTTAACGTTCAAAACAAGCCCCAAAATCTGCAGCCCGCGGATCGTAAAATTTATGCGCGGCTGTAGACAAAAAACAAGCCCAAAATCGCTTATAGTAGGCGGACTTGGCAACTATGCTACTGTTTAGAATATTGAGAACAGACGGCCCAATCGATGGCAGTACTTGTTTAAACAATGATGGGGGTATGTGATCAGCGGGGTAACCTGAGGGTTTCATGTGACCAACAACTTTGTTTAACAATGGTAGTGAGATGGGTTTGAATTTCCTGAAAGTGGCTGAACATGAAACAAAAGGGAGAGGTGTCAACTGCAGAGTGGGGGATGGAGGACCTAATCAACTCCACCTTTTCAACAAATAATTTGGTGAATTTGTTACAGGAGTTAACAGAGGCCTCCATGTTGGCAGATGGAGGAACGTTGAGAATGGAATTCACTGTGTTGAAAAGAACACCGGGGTTGTGTCTGTTTGAGGTGATGATTTGGGAGACGTATTTGTTTTTTTTTCTGATTTGACAGTGGACTGGTAGTTTTTTTAAACATGTTTTTAGCAAAATGAAAGAAACCTGGAGTTTGTCCTTTTTCCACTTGCGTTCGGCTCTCCTACAGAGACGTCTCGCTGCCCTGGTGGTCTCATTTATCCACGGGTATTTTGCTATCTTTGGTTGCCTGACTTTTAGTGGGGACACAAGGTCCAGGATTTTAGTGCAGGTCACATTATGGCTACTGAGCAGCTCCTGTGTACTGACACAGGCAGAGGTTTCAGGGGCTGTAACAGCAGAAGTGAAGGCAGCAGAAAAAAGAGCAGTGGTTGAAGGGTTAAATATACGACGGCTCTTGGCTGGAGTGGGAGATTTAGACACACGAGTAAGAGATATTTCAAATGAGATGGGTTTGTGATCAGAAACAGTACCATCCCTACTCGCCAGATTAACCACAGACAAACCATGAGACAGAACTAGGACCAGTGTGTGGCCTTGCTTAGGAGTTGGACCAACAACATTTTGTACCAGGTTGAACAAGTGGATCAGGTTTAGAAAATCATGAACTAAAGGTTTCTCAGGGCAACAGACATGCAAATTAAAATCTCCTAAAACCAGGGGTTAAAGACCTCCGGCCCCCGGCCGGATTTCCGGCTTTTGACTAAACGGTCCACCTCAACTTAACTTTGATTGATGGACAGCGATTACATCCAATCACATTGAAGCTCACGTTGCTTTGACCAATTACTAACAGGAAGGCGGGTCTTAGAAAAGCAAGCATGTGTGTATGCGGCTTCACAGTCAAATCAATGCGGAGTTTGTCACACCGGGAAAAAATATAGTTTTAGAAACAAGTGGCGCTCTGCCTCCTCTGTAACAGGAGGTAATTTTTCCTCCTACTCAAGTGTCCGGCGCTTCCTCTGACCGGTACATGTGTGTGGGTAAAATGAGCGGTCGGAAAAAGAGAGACGAAGAAGAGAGGGCAGCCAGCAGGGAGTCCGTTCATGTATGTGTGTTCACACACACATACACACACCGCTGAACACATAAACAACCCCCCCCCCCTTTCTGACGGAGGCTCAAAGTTATTTCTGCAGGAAAATAAGAAAAAGACGCAGAAGTTGAACGGAGTTCAGTGCACGATAAAGGCAGTGAGAGTGGGGGTGAGTCGGAGGGTGATGAAGAGGAAGATCGTTGAAAGAGGAAGAGCAGAACGAGGCCAGGTCTGCAGAGGAGGGGGTCTGAGCTTTGCATTACAGAGAAGGATCTGGATGTTGTTGACCCAGAGGGTGGACCAATGGAAGAAAATACTATTTTTAAAAACTTACAGTAAAATAAATATTTTGTCAATAAAAAAAATTATGTAGAGATTTTAAACAAAAACCCTACAAGCATTAAAATAAAAATAATATAAATTAGATATATTTATTTGAGGCTGACAGTTTAAATAAGAAGGTTAATTTTCCTTCTGAGGAACATGAATAAATAAATTTAAAGGGCTAAAACTGTCTAATTCAAATAAAATAAAGTCTGTAGTTAAATAAAACAGGTTTTTGAGCCACATGCATTCATCTGGGAGCTGCAAGATAAAGAATAAAGATCAATTCTTTGTGAAATGATTCTTTAATAATAATAATAATAATAAACTTTATTTGTATAGCACCTTCCTACAATGCCTTGCATTGACCAAGGTGCTTAACAGGACAGAAAATATAAAAAACCGGTACAATAAATCAGTGAAAATAGAATAAAAAACAACAGCAATAAAAGGAGGCAATGGAAATAAAAATGCTACATACTAAAATACCAAAGTAATAAAAGTTACACACTGAAAGCTTTTTTGAACAAGTGGGTCTTCAGTCTGGTTTTGAACAGAGTCAGATCAGAGGTGGCACACAACTCAAGGGGGAGACTGTTCCAGGCTTTTGGTCCGGCAACAGAAAAGGACCGGTCTCCCCATTGTTTGTACCTTGAGCGAGGCACCTCCAGCAGGTGTTGACTGGCAGAGCGTAAATCTCTGCTGGGCTGGTGGATTTTCAAAAGTTCTGAGATGTACAGAGGTGTAAGTCCATTCAGAGCTTTGAAAACAAACAGCAGCAGCTTGAACTGTATCCTGAACTGAACCGGGAGCCAGTGATTCTTTATTAGATCACTGCATTATTATAAATGTATGTTATCTACAAAACTGCTGCTGCTGCACTGAACTGCTAGTCAGGTCACTTCTTGTTGCTCTCTAAACTAGTTATTGAATCAAGTTACTTATGTAGGTAAACATAGATGTTTAACCCTTTAAATACACCAGAATACAGGAAATGGCATCTACTTTATTCCAAATTTTCTGGAGGAGGACCCCCAGACCCCTCACCAGTGTGCCTGCCACCATCCCTTACAAATGCTTCTGATGCCAATGCTGGTAAGACATTTCCATCAGAGTTTTAACAGTCTGTGTTCACATGAAACTTTTTCACTGCGGAGAACATATGTGTGTTGATGCTGGAGATGACTCCAGCTCTTACTGTGACAGTTACCGTATTTAGAATGCTGGGAGTCCTAAAACCAGCTCTGTGGAACTTCCTTTTAGATTGTGATATTGAGTATTCTAAATTTATTGCAGATGAATTGACTGAAATGTGTCTGTTCAATGTGGCGTTGAGTCTTTTTGAGTTTTTTTGCTGCAGGGAAGTTCTCTGGTGCACATATTTTACATTAAGTTCAGATACATTGAAACCTCATGTAAGTCATTGTTACTTGAAGCTGAATTGTTTAAAAACAGTTGTTTGCACTTTTCAGAGAGCATTTTTAATAAACGTTGGCAAAATGTTACGATTTTATTTTATCAACAACACAAAAAAGTTTCAGGCTCAGGATTTTTTTCACTTTAAACCCTGTTGTAAACAGTCTGTTGCTGTTTATTGTTCTGGTTCTGGCTGTTATTGTATTTATTAAGATTTTTATTATTGTTAGCATAGTTTATTTATTGTAAAGAGTGCCGTTATTTAAAATTTCACTCAAATGGGTCGCTTTTATTTATATTTATACAAGCGTATTGTTTACTTGGCATATTTTCAAAATAAACATTGTGTAAGTCTTTATTTTGTCTTTTTTTTTGTACCGAAAATTAACCGAACCGAAATTTGATTTTAGTGTACCGTTACACCCCTAGAAGATGGTGATTGTGAGGGTAAAATTGTGTGTGTGTGTGTGTGTGTGTGTGTGTTTGTGTGTGTGTGTGTAACATTGTCTTTATTGTACATGTGTTTCAGTGGTTCCTGCCTCTGTTTAGAGCTGATTAAGAAGAAGAAGCTCCTCAAGACTGAAGGCCTGATGTTGACCAGCAGGACCCAGAGCCTCTTATCATAAAGTGGAAGAAAAGACCCTTAGACCAGTCTGGTGGGTGACCAACTTAATATGGAGGAGACCGATATCAGGTTTTTGGTCACTACAGTTTCTTTAAAGAGTGAGGAGGATACAAAAAACGTAACAGGCAGAAACCCAGATTTAAAGACTCACAAAGACAGTTCCAACTCTTCAAAGACTGATGTAAACGATTAAGAGGATGGTGAAATGACCAATCCTGACTCTCTGCTAAAGAACTCATCAGACTCTGAATCAGAACGTGAAGACAGTATGAAAGACTGGAAGGAGAGCAGGGCTCCTGAATCAGAAGTAAAAACTGTCAACAAATCTTTGAGCTGCTCTGAGTGTGGTAAGCAGTATGTCAGTAACCAGACTCTTCAAAGACACATGACAAGTCATTCAGGAGTGAAGTCTTCAACCTGTCTGCTTAATAAGAAATGTGTTGGAGAGAAGAAAAATGTAGAGTCATGCAGGAAAGTCCAGGCAAGACCAAAATCAATAAGCTGTGATGACTGTGGTAAAATATTTACTTCCAAATCAAATTTAAACACACACATGAGAGTCCACACAGGAGACAAGCCATTTCCTTGTGAACTTTGTGGACAGAGATTTAGTCGGAAAGACCATTTAAACTCACACATGAGAGTCCACAGAGGAGACAAGTCATTTCCTTGTGATCTTTGTGGACAAAGATTTAGTCATAAGGCAAGTTTAAACAGACACATGAGAGTCCACACAGGAGACAAGCCATTTCCTTGTGAACTTTGTGGACAAAGATTTAGTCATAAGGCAAGTTTAAACAGACACATGAGAGTCCACACAGGAGAAAAGCCATTTCCTTGTGAACTTTGTGGACATAGATTTAGTCATAAGGCAAGTTTAAACTTACACATGCGAGTCCACACAGGAGACAAGCCATTTCCTTGTGAACTTTGTGGACAAATATTTAGTGAGAAGACAAATTTAAACATACACATGAGAGTCCACACAGGAGAGAAGCCGTTTCCTTGTGATGTTTGTGGACAAAGATTTAGTCATAAGACAAATTTAAACAAACACATGAGAGTCCACACAGGAGACAAACCATTTCCTTGCGACCTTTGTGGACAGAGATTTAGTCGGAAAGATGCTTTAAACACACACATGAGCGTTCACAGAGGAGACAAGCTGTTTCCTTGTGAACGTTGTGGACAAAGATTTAGTCAGAAGGCACATTTAAACACACACATGAGAGTCCACACAGGAGACAAGCCATTTCCTTGTGATCTTTGTGGACAAAGTTTTAGTCAGAAGACAAATTTAAACAAACACATGAGTGTCCACACAGGAGACAAACCATTTCCTTGTGATCTTTGTGGACAAAGATTTAGTCGGAAAGACCATTTAGACAGACACATGAGAGTCCACACTGGAGTGGAAACGTTCTACCAGAAAATATTAAAATAATTATTATAGGCCATGAGATGCAACTGGTGTTTTAACACCAAAATAAAAATAATTTTGATTTTGTAAAATATATTCTGTAACATCTAAAAAAGCTAAGTCTGGTCCTCTGGACATTCAAAAAACAAAACAAAGCAACAAAAAAAAACAACTGTAGAAACGTTTCGTCTTTCGTCCTAAATACTTCCGCAGTCTGAGCTGCTGCATTCAGCTCAGTCTTATAAATAGCGCCCTCCCACGGTGGATGAACCAGCTTTGTTTTTTTTTTGTTTTTTTTTGTTAATGTCCAGAGGACCAGAATTAGCTTTTTTTTTTTTTTTTTTTTCTACCTGGATTATTGAGCATGCATCAGGGTACATTCTGTAACAATTTTTGAACAAGTTCCTAATCTATGATTTGCTCCTAATTTCTCAAGAATACTTTAAAAACAAACTAATTAAACCTTAGATCATAATTTGGACTATAGATGTTGGTTCTAAAATACTGGTTCAGTGGTTGTGCAATATGTGGAGAGAACCAACCAACCAATCAAATTGTTTTTTCAAACAGTCAGACCCCATGAAATGTTGTTCATGTAATTCCTGAGAGAATTGTTATTTAATCAGTTAGTTACTTGGTTAATTAACAGATTTCTCATGCAGATGAACTAATTGTGTTTTAATTAAGGATGGGGCTGATCAGATATCAGTATTGGCCTCCGCCTCCTATACCAGCATAATTTACCTATCGGATTTTTTCGATACAATCTGCAGAGATTTCCGATCCATGATGAATGTCTATGTCTGCTGAAACATCTCCACATGTGATTCCCTGCCAGCTGCTCTGCAAGGCAGGGAATCAAACTATGGAATGGATTTTCTGAAGGAAATTCATTTTGTAGTTTAAAGCCAGCTAAAATGTGAGTGAATACATGAGGACTGAGAGCAGCACTGTGGCTAACGGCTAACCAACTTAGATTTTTGTTAATGAAAAGTGCGATACAAATTAAATTCATTATTATTATTACATCAAACTTAATAAACATCTGAAAAAGCACCACATTAAAGAGCACAAGGATTGTTTAACCAGGCACTGTTGTAAAGTTTGTTGTACTTTGAACGTTCGAGCTCCCTGGCTTCAGCGGTGTGTTCCTCTCGTTCAGTCCGAAGCAGGCTGTCTAATATCCGTCAGCTGCGCTCAGTCTGCCCGTCTTGGAGGAGGAGCAGACTGAGTGCAGCTGACTGAAATCAAACTGCCTGCTTCGCTTCAGCGGTGTGTTCCTCTCGTTCAGTCCGAAGCAGGCTGTCTAATATCCGTCAGCTGCGCTCAGTCTGCCCGTCTGTCGTCCGTCAGTCTGCCTCGGGTGCAATGTGAGATGGGTGGTAGCCGAGGGCGGGGACCCTGGCGGTCTGATCCTCGGCTACAGAAGCTGGCCATTGGGACATGGAATGTCACCTCTCTGGTGGGGAAGGAGCCTGAGCTAGTGTGTGAGGTTGAGAGTTTCCGACTAGAAATAGTCGGACTCACCTCAACGCATGGCTCTGGCTCTGGAACCAGTTTCCTTGAGAGGGGTTGGACACTCTTCCACTCTGGAGTTGCCCCTGGTGAGAGGCGCCGAGCAGGAGTGGGCATACTGGTTGCCCCCCATCTTGGTGCCTGTACGTTGGGGTTCACCCCGGTGAACGAGAGGGTAGCCTCCCTTCGCCTACGTGTGGGGGGACGGGCTCTGACTGTTGTTTGTGCCTATGCACCAAACGGCAGCTCAGACTACCCACCCTTTTTGGAGTCCTTGGAGGGGGTATTGGAGAGTGCGCCTCCTGGGGACTCCCTTGTTCTACTGGGGGACTTCAACGCTCACGTGGGCAATGACAGTGAGACCTGGAGGGGTGTGGTTGGGAGGAACGGCCCCCCTGATCTGAACCAGAGTGGTGTTCTGTTATTGGACTTCTGTGCTCGTCATGGATTGTCCATAACGAACACCATGTTTAAGCATAAGGGTGTCCATATGTGCTCTTGGCACCAGGACACCCTAGGTCGCAGTTCGATGATCGACTTTGTTGTCGTCTCATCTGATCTGCGGCCGCATGTCTTGGACACTCGGGTGAAGAGAGGGGCGGAGCTGTCAACTGACCACTACCTGGTGGTGAGTTGGCTCCGATGGTGGGGGAGGATGCCGGTCAGACCTGGCAGACCCAAACGTATTGTGAGGGTCTGCTGGGAACGTCTGGCAGAGTCTCCCGTAAGACGGAGCTTTAACTCCCACCTCCGGGAGAGCTTTGAACACGTTCCGAGGGAGGCGGGGGACATGGAGTCCGAGTGGGCCGTGTTCCGCGCCTCTATTGTCGAGGCAGCTTATCGGAGCTGTGGCCGCAAGGTTGTTGGTGCCTGTCGTGGTGGCAACCCTCGAACCCGGTGGTGGACACCGGCAGTGAGGGATGCTGTCAGGCTGAAGAAGGAGTCCTATTGGGCCTTTTTGGCTTGTGGGACCCCGGAAGCAGCTGATAGGTACCGGCAGTCCAAGCGGCATGCGGCTCGGGTGGTTGCTGAGGCAAAAACTCGGGCGTGGGAGGAGTTCGGAGAGGCCATGGAGAATGACTTCCGTACGGCTTCGAGGCGATTCTGGTCCACCATCCGGCGTCTCAGGGGGGGAAAGAGGTACGCGACCAACACCATTTATGGTGGGGGTGGCGTGCTGCTGACCTCAACTCGGGATGTTGTGAGTCGGTGGGCGGAATACTTCGAAGACCTCCTCAATCCTACTGGCACGTCTTCCATGGAGGAAGCGGAGCCTGGGGACTTTGGGTCGGGTTCTCCGATCTCTGGTGCTGAGGTCGCCAAGGTGGTTAAAAAGCTCCGCGGTGGCAAGGCTCCGGGGGTGGATGAGATTCGCCCGGAGTTCCTTAGGGCAGTGTTTTTCAACCAGTGTGCCGTGGAACACCAGTGTGCCGCGAGAGATCGTCTGGTGTGCCGTGTAAAATTAGTAAATTATGAAATTTTTATTAACTGGTGTAATTTCCTTACCGAGCGATAGGTGGCAGTCTGGAGCATAGCGTCGCACATTAAAACAAGAGAAGTAGCGGCACATGAACGTGATGTGAGCAGTGAGCAAAACAAACCAACAGTGAGGATCTTCTCAAACAAACAGCGATGGAAAACTTTTTCAAAAGAAAAAATACTAAATCCGGTCTGGTCCCTGGACAAAATTCTGACCCAGATGAAGGCCCAAGTGGAAATCAGAAGAAGGCAGAAACTGTGAACGTGAGCTTTGTGTTCATCCAAACAGGCTCAGGTTTCAAGTGAGTAAAATGTAGAGAGAATGGTAGCACTGTTCAGGTGTATTTGAAGGAATGTTAAGTGCAATTTCATCCTCTTTAATTTTAAGACCACATTGGTGTGGCACTGTTCAGGTGTATTTGAAGGAATGTTAAGTGCAATTTCATCCTCTTTAATTTTAAGAACACATTGTTTTGGCACTATTCAAGTGTATTTGAAGGCATGTTAAGTGCAATTTCATCCTCTTTAATTTTAAGACCACATTGGTGTGGCACTGTTCAGGTGTATTTGAAGGCATGTTAAGTGCAATTTCATCCTCTTTAATTTTAAGAACACATTGTTGTGGCACTGTTCAGGTGTATTTGAAGGCATGTTAAGTGCAATTTCATCCTCTTTAATTTTAAGAACACATTGTTGTGGCACTGTTCAGGTGTATTTGAAGGCATGTTAAGTGCAATTTCATCCTCTTTAATTTTAAGAACACATTGTTTTGGCACTATTCAAGTGTATTTGAAGGCATGTTAAGTGCAATTTCATCCTCTTTAATTTTAAGACCACATTGGTGTGGCACTGTTCAGGTGTATTTGAAGGCATGTTAAGTGCAATTTCATCCTCTTTAATTTTAAGACCACATTGTTGTGGCACTGTTCAGGTGTATTTGAAGGCATGTTAAGTGCAATTTCATCCTCTTTAATTTTAAGAACACATTGTTTTGGCACTATTCAAGTGTATTTGAAGGCATGTTAAGTGCAATTTCATCCTCTTTAATTTTAAGACCACATTGTTGTGGCACTGTTCAGGTTTATTTGAAGGCATGTTAAGTGCAATTTCATCCTCTTTAATTTTAAGACCACATTGTTGTGGCACTGTTCAGGTTTATTTGAAGGCATGTTAAGTGCAATTTCATCCTCTTTAATTTTAAGAACACATTGTTGTGGCACTGTTCAGGTTTATTTGAAGGCATGTTAACATGCCTTCAATTTCATGTTAAGTGCAATTTGAAATAAGAAATATAAAACATGATAAAAATATATTTAGTGTTCATTTCATTCCTATTCAAGACACTTTGATAAGAATGACTACCAGGTATATATTTAATATAGGCGGATACAGTGTATCTTTGTTTACAATTTTGCATTGTGGTGTGCCTCGGGATTTTTTCAATGAAAACACTGTGCCTTGGCTCAAAAAAGGTTGAAAAACACTGCCTTAGGGCTCTGGATGTTGTGGGGTTGTGTTGGCTTACGCGACTCTGCAATATCGCGTGGACATCGGGGGCAGTTCCCTTGGATTGGCAGACTGGGGTGGTGGTTCCCCTATTCAAAAAGGGGGACCGTAGGGTGTGTTCCAACTATAGGGGGATCACACTCTTAAGCCTCCCTGGTAAGGTCTATTCAGGGGTTCTGGAGAGGAGGGTCCGTCGGATAGTCGAACCTCGGATTCAGGAGGAGCAGTGTGGTTTTCGTCCTGGTCGTGGAACACTGGACCAGCTCTACACCCTCAGCAGGGTCCTGGAGGGTGCGTGGGAGTTTGCCCAACCAGTTTACATGTGTTGTGGACTT
>JBBPBX010096172.1:0-10969 GCA_038048925.1 Garcialebias charrua | reverse complement strand
ATTTTTGAATAAAGTGTATGTCATTTCCTATACTCTGGTGTTTTTTTTAATGGATTCTTTAACATCTAATTTTACCTACATAAGTACACACTTGATTCAATACATATTTTAGAGTTAATGGCATAACAAGACCTGCCTGACCAACAGTTGTCCTTGTGTGAACAGAGCATGTGCCACTTCTTTCAGGCATACTAGCCAGAGTCTAAGAAACATAGTGTAGCCTAAGTTAACTTTTAGGGAAAGAAAATCACTAGCCAATATGAAACAATAATAATAATCACTCCTTCTTACCAATGGCCTAGCATAAAGCAACATGATCATCATCCATCATGTTTATTACCGTACTTTTCGGCGGACAAGACGCTTCTGTGTATAACCCGCTTTGTCCAATTATTTGGAATAATTTGTAAAAATCAATAAATAAGCTGCTTCGCTCCTATAAGTCGCATCTATTATGCGTCACCGCTACGCGAAGCGTCAGCGCCTCATTTGCCCTGCTGAAAATGGCGGCCACAGAAGCGAGCCAGCACGGAAGGACTTTACAAGATTAACACGGTAAAAACAATTATTTCTTTGCTGAGAAAAAATATATTTCTTAGCTGACATTATAGCACAAGGGTTCCTGAGCTTAACCGTTCCTTAATCAATTCACGAAATGGTCAAATCTGCTGAATTTAAATTGTTTCGTTTTGACGTCTTCCAAACGGTCGGGTGTACGCTACAAAAATAAATTGTAAAAAATTGAATTTTATCTCAAATGTCTTATACAGGTAAACAGTTTGTAAATGAAAACCCATATAATTACACTCTGTAAGCTAAAAAATATATATGCTAAGTGGTTTATGATTTATAACAATATAAATGGAAATAAAACCGAAGCCAGTGAGACGATTCCGTCTCTAAACAACAAATAAAAAAAGAATGTTATCTCAAATGTCTTATACAGGTCAACAGTTTGTAAATGAAAACTCATATAATTACACTCTGTAAGCTAAAAAATATCTGCCGAGTGGTTTATGATTTATAACAATATAAACGGAAATAAAACCGAAGCTAGCAAGATGATTCCGTCTCTAAACTACGAATAAAAATTTGAATTTTATCTCAAATGTCTTATACAGGTCAACAGTTTGTAAATGAAACCCATATAATTACACTATGAAAGCCTAAAAAAAAATTGTTGAGTGGTTTAAGAGCTGTTTATCTAAACAGTAGGTATCTGTTTGCGGTAGCTATACCGCTAACCAGGGGCGGCCGGCCAATAGGGGGCGCTCGGGCGCCGCCCCACCACTGGAACTCCCACTGGAACTTCTAGACTTAAAAAAAATATATATATATATATATATATATATATATAAAAATGAAACATATGTACTGTATATATGTTTTTATGTTTTTTTTTCCCGCTCTTCCAACACTCATCTTCACCTTTGAAAGCCATATAAAGCATATCTGTAAAACTTCTTTTTTTCATCTTCGAAATATTGCAAAGCTTCGGTATACACTGTCCTTCACTGATGCAGAAAAGCTCATCCATGCCTTTGTCTCCTCCAGACTGGATTACTGCAATGCACTTCTCTTCGGGATTCCTGGCAAGAACATACAAAAACTACAGTATGCCCAAAACAGCAGTGCCAGGGTCCTGATGAGAGTGCGTACCGTATTATCCGTCGTATAAGTCGCACCTTTTTTCCTACATTTCTAAGCCCTGCGACCTATAGGCCGGTGCGACTTATACATCGATTTTTCCAATATTTTGGTCATACACACATTTTTATGTGTTTATCTTTAAAGATAAATGATGAAAGACACAAAATATACAAAAATTATGTTCATTTATTAATGAAAAGTTCAACTAAGACACATCAAACAAAATACTGTAGTTTTTATGTGATAATCTTGTCAAAAGTCCTTCCAAACAATTTGGCAGCCAGTCCAAAATAATGTTCATTTATTAATGAAAAGTTCAACTAAGACACATCAAACAAAATACTGTAGTTTTTATGTGATAATCTTGTCAAAAGTCCTTCCAAACAATTTGGCAGCCAGTCCAAAATAATGTTCATTTATTAATGAAAAGTTCAACTAAGACACATCAAACAAAATACTGTAGTTTTTATGTGATAATCTTGTCAAAAGTCCTTCCAAACAATTTGGCAGCCAGTCCAAAATAATGTTCATTTATTAATGAAAAGTTCAACTAAGACACATCAAACAAAATACTGTAGTTTTTATGTGATAATCTTGTCAAAAGTCCTTCCAAACAATTTGGCAGCCAGTCCAAAATAATGTTCATTTATTAATGAAAAGTTCAACTAAGACACATCAAACAAAATACTGTAGTTTTTATGTGATAAGGTCACAGGGGGGCGGCCGTGGCACAGTGGTAATGGCAGTTGACCCCCAATCTGAAGGTCGGAGGTTCAAGTCCCGCATTCACCCACCATGTGTCGTTGTGTCCCTGTGCAAGACACTTAACCCCGAGTTGCTCCCGGTAGGTCTGGATAGCACCCTACAAGGCAGGCTACCACTAACGGTGTATGAATGTGTGTATGAATGGGTAGATGGCTCGTATTGTAAAGCGCTTTGGGGCTCCTCAGAGGGGGCTGGATGGCGCTATATAAATAAGCTCCATTTACCATTTTACCATTTTGATAATCTTGTCAAAAGTCCTTCCAAACAATTTGGCAGCCAGTCCATTTTGGGCAAAACACCAGTTCACGTGAGGTGCGACCTATAGGCCGGTGCGACTTATAGGCCGGTGCGACTTATACGTTGATTTTTCCATTTAATTGGGCATAATTCGGTTGGTGCGACTTATACGCCAACAAATACGGTAAGTATGAACACATCACTCCTGTACTGCGTTCACTACACTGGCTTCCTGTTTCTGCCCGGATCACTTACAAAATGTATCTGCTCACCTTCCAGTGTTTGTACGGTAATGCACCATCTTATTTAAAAGAACTTCTCACCCCTCACTGTCCTTCCCGCACTCTCCGCTCTTCCAACACTCATCTTCTTCTCACTCCCAGGTCTTGGTCTCGCACAATGGGAGACCGGGCTTTCTCCTGCACTGCCCCTCGGCTGTGGAAAGCCCTGCCCTCATATCTGAGGGCCCCACAGACCGTGACATGCTTTAAAAAAGGTCTTAAAACCTTTCTTTTTATCCAGTTTTTTAATTTATTTATTGTGCCTTTTTTTTTAACCCAGTTTTTATTTGAGTATTTTATCTGCATTTTGTGATTTTTTTTTGTTTTTTTTTATGCAATCATCTGTGAGGCACTGTCCTCTTGGTTGTTCCTCCACTTAGTTGCATTTATGGCTGATTTTAATCTTGCTTTTATTTAATGTTCATTGTAGCACTTTGAGATTTGTTTAATGTAAAGTGCGTTTATAAATAAAAGTTATTATTATTATTGTTATTATTATTATTATTATAGTTGTGCAGGATAAATATTTTATAGTTAATGATGGGTTATATTCTTTGTTTCAAAAAAAACATTTTCTGATTTGTGATGTACTTCCGATCCCCTACGGGTGCATGACTCTTATCCGTAGACTCTCGTTATCAATCGTGCATGTATATTTATCCCACAATGCAGCAAAACAATGGAAAGTCGCTGGGCGAAGATTTGAGCGCCCTGGACTACATACAACATGAGGCTGTACCCACGACCTGCCGTGTTTCTGGTGGTGTTTTTTTAATTAATTTATTTATTTATTTTTTACTCTGGGAACAGAGCTGCTCAGGTAAGGTTTAAATCATTGAAAGTCCTATATCTAATGCCTATTTGCCATTTCTGATTGATATGCCTCTCAACTTTAGAAGAAGTCTCTGTTTCTTTGTGAAAAAGCCAACCGTCATTATCAGACTACATATTGTAACGACCCTGTGTTTGGTTCTGCTTTGGGTCCAAGTATTTCTGTGTATTTGTTCAGTTGTACTGTGCTCTGTTGAGCTGTTGTGATTCTGTTGTCCCCCGCCCTCATGTGTTGGATTGGTCGTGGGGGCAGGAGAGGGGTAGGAGCAGGGAGGAGGGACCAGGGAAAAGAGAGACGAAGAAGAAGAGCCCGGGAGTGTGTTGTTGTTAGCAGGCAGCTAGCAGTGTGTTCACTCGCGTGTGTACCGCGTTTTCTGTTAAGGCGTGAGCTGCAGCCTCGGTAATAGCAGCTCGTCCCTGTTTCTGAATAAACCCCGTTTGGCTGGACTCCGTCTGCAGTGTTGGCGTCATTACATTGGTGTCAGAAGTAAACCAACGCTATCGAGCTGAGTGAGTACTACTGGCTCGTTGCCTCCACCCGCGACATCAGCGTCATGGACGGAGCGCTCGCCCAGGTGAAAATTAAAGCGGAGGGAGTAGAGGACGAGGAGGGCCGGAGAGAGGAGCTCGCTAAAATAACTCAGGCGACGGCTGCTCCGCACAGCTCTGCAGCGAGCATGGCTGCCGAAGCAGGACTGAAGACCGGCGGGGGGGCGGGTCCGTCGACGCCATTTTCTCCAAGCGCGCCAAAAGATTCACATGGCGGCAGCCATGACAGTTACGTCGTCCAAAACGTCACCGTCCCGTTGAAGACGCCCAAGTACTCCGGTAGGTCCAGCTGGGAGGCCTTCCATGCACAGTTTGAGCTGCTGGCTCATGCAGGGAGGTGGACAGCAGAGCATAAAGCCCTGCAGCTGGCTCTCTGTCTACAAGATGATGCACTGGACTGCTTGTTATTGTTAAGCTCAGAGGACAGAAAAGACTATGATGCACTAGTTGGAGCTTTAAAGAGGCGGTTTGGACAATGTGTGCAACCAGACATTTTTAAAAATAAACTCTGCAACAGGAGCAGGTTGCCGGGTGAACCCCTGCGTGCTTTGGCTAATGACATTGAGAGCCTCACACGCAGAGCCTATACATAGTTCCCAGACACGCCCCAGTATTGTGCAATAGCTCCGTCCGCACCATATCTGTAGGCAGAAGAAAGGCAAAGATGGCGAACAAGCAGACACGAACAACCAGAGCAAATTATACGGACAAAAACACAGCCACCACAGCTTCACCAAGGAACAAGAGAAAATGGCAGTGGTCGGAGTTAAACACAGCTTTAAATCCAAAAAAGATGTGTAAACTGTCTCAATCATATCTAACCAGCTAAATAAAGGTTTAACTAAAATAACACACAGCCAGCACAAACACGACCAGAACCAGCACTTTTGAGTGTTACCGTAGCATGTTGTTAGCACTGGAGCGGAGGGTCCCTCGCTCAGGTCAGACGGCGTGGAACCATCGCGGTTGCGGGGGCACGTCCCATGGGACCGACGCGTCGCCCGCACGACTTGGCTCCAGTCCTCCTTTCCCCACTGGGGTGGTCTCCATGCCGGTCCGGAGGACCGGCTTGGACCGTGAGGAGGCCATTGTTGCGTTAGCGAGATGCTAAGCTAACCACAGCATGCAAGACGGTGTCGTTAAATAATGGAAAAAAAAACAGCTCTAACACACAGACAGTTGTACTCTAACATTGTTTCACAAAATGATTTATGTAGAATATTTTGTTTACCGGCCAAAAGCAGATGTCTTCAGAGCAGATCCAAGCAGAGTTGGGGCTGCAAGCTGCAGCTGTGAGCTCCTCCGATGAGATAAATCCTTCATGTTTACTTTTTTTTTTGATTGAGTGAAACCTGCGCGTTGCCCAAACGTCTACCCGACTGGAACACCCACTGACACAACACGAAGTAACCATTGTAATTAATTAGAAATTAACAAAAAAAACAACGTGAAAAATGGACATCCATTTGAATGCGCTCAAACTGCAGCTAAACCTACAAGTGGGAGGGTCAAACAGGACAACCCACAGATGTGACGTCACATGGGAACTATGTATTCACACATGCAGTCAGGGGTTCAGAATGAACTAGCAAAAGATCAGTTCATCAGAGCCCTGGCACCACCGGAGCTGCGTGTGCAGGTTCAGCTGATGCACCCCCGATCCCTGCAAGATGCATTGGACTTAGCAGTGGAGAGAGAGTGTTTGCTGGGAGTAGCAGCGGGAAACGACCTGAGAGGACAACCACCGGCATGCAGATCTGCGGAGGGGGCAGAGCTGAACCAGGAGAAACCTGCTTGGGTCTCGGAGCTGACAGAAATGGTCCGAGCGGTGGCACTGCAGTCGACGCGGGACTCCTCCGCACCCCCGGCCGTTTGTTGGGGCTGTGGCCAACCGGGACACCTCCTGAGGCGGTGTCCTAAAACAGTCAAGACGCAGGGAAACGACACGGGGTCTGCGGGGGGGAGGAATCGCAGATCCCGACCGTAGCCTCCACACCTCCATCGCCAGTGGGCGGGGGCCGACAGCTCGAACAGGGGGCCCGAGCCCAGAATCCCTCCGAAATTGACTCCGCCCCCGACCAAGCGACCGTGGTTGTGGTGGTCGGCCGCACATGTGTTGGAGACTTTTGTTATGTCCCCGTCTCAGTGGAAGGGTTTCCATGCACGGCCCTGATTGACACTGGTTCCACGGTAACACTAGTGAGGCCTGAGATGGTACCGGACTGGACTCTGATCCAACCCACCACAGTGCAGCTGCGCACAGTCACTGGGGACATGGCACCTATGAAGGGGAGGGGGACAATGACTTTTAATGTAGGTGGCCGATCTATCACCCACCCTGTGTGGGTAGCAGAGGTGCAGGACATGTGCATATTGGGGCTGGACTTTTTAAGGGCTGCGGGGTGCCAGTTGGATTTGGGTGTGGGGACATGGAGCTTCAAGGAGGGGCCTCTCATTCCACTGTTGCCCGCAGCTCCTGATCACACCCCCACGGGTCCTGTGGCCCGCTACACAGAACCGCAGATTGCAGCTGTCGAGCACATCCCACCTCAGCCCAGCCAGATTGCTGCCACCATGGCTCCCGCACCTGCGAGTCCTATGCCCCCAGTGTGGGTGCCCCAGGAGACTGAAGAAGCTGCGGTGACCTTGGTGCGGAAGATCTGGGCAGAGAACTGTAGGGGTTTAAACACTCGGCAGCAGGAACAACTGTTGCAGCTGCTCATGGACTTTAAGGACATTTTTGCCCTGAGTGAAGACCAGGTGGGGCGGACTCGTTTGGTGGAACATGACATCCTGACGGGAGGTGCACGCCCAATAAAATGTCGTCCCCGCCGGCTTCCCCTGGCCCGTCAGGAAGCATGTGACAGGGCAGTGTCAGACATGCTGCAGGCTGATGTTATCGAGCCTTCAAACAGTCCCTGGGCGTCTGCTGTTGTCATGGTGCCCAAAAAGAATGGAGAGTGGCGTTTGTGTGTTGATTACAGACCACTGAACGGGGTGACTGAGAAAGACTCATATCCACTGCCTAGGGTCGACGAGTCACTAGACCTGGTGTCCGGCTCCAACTGGTTCTCGTCTCTGGACCTTCGGAGCGGTTATTACCAGGTCCCCCTAGCAACAAGTGCCAGACCTAAGACTGCTTTTTGTACGGGGCGGGGACTCTGGCAGTTTAAGGTGCTCCCGTTTGGACTGTGCAACGCACCTGCCACTTTTTCCAGGCTGATGGACCAGACGCTGGCTGACATTCCTCGCCAGGAGTGTCTGGTGTATCTGGATGATATACTGGTCCATGGCGCCTCTTTTGCAATGGCTCTGGACTCACTCTGTAGAGTGCTGGAGAGAATTAGAGCTGCGGGCCTGAGACTCCACCCAGATAAGTGTCACTTTATGCAACAAGAGGTGTCGTTTCTGGGCCACCGAGTCGGCAGAGAGGGGATCGGCACAATGGAGGACAAAGTAAAGATGGTGGCAGAGTGGCCAACCCCCACGACTCAGAGAGATCTTAAAAGCTTCCTGGGACTGGCTTCTTATTACAGGAGGTTTGTGCGGGGGTTCGCAAGTATAGCAGCCCCCCTTTTCCAACTACTCCAGAAGAACAGAGACTATGTGTGGACTGAACAGTGCCAGGGAGCGTTTGACCGCCTGCGGCAAGCTCTGACTGAGTCCCCAGTCCTCGCTCCTGCAGACCCTTCCCTCCCCTTCATCCTCGACACGGATGCAAGTGGCGTGGGGGTTGGGGGGGTCCTGTCCCAGCTGGGGAAGGAGGGGGAGAGAGTGGTGGGGTATTTCAGCAGGGCCTTTAACAAAGCTGAGAGGCGCTACTGTGTGACAAGGCGGGAGCTGCTGGCGGTGGTACTTTCTCTACGCCATTTTAAGTACTACCTGTGTGGCTTGTCATTCACGATCAGGACTGATCACTCGGCCCTCCAGTGGCTGATGTCTTTTAAAGAACCTGAGGGTCAGGTGGCCCGGTGGCTGGAGGAGCTGCAATCCTACAACTTCTCTGTCATTCATCGGGCCGGAGCCAAGCACGCCAATGCCGATGCCCTCTCCCGCCGGCCTTGCGCTGCAGAGGGGTGCAGTTACTGTGACCGGAGGGAGAGGTTGGAGGAGGAACAGCTGCATCGGAACCATCGAGGATCAGGTCAGAGTGACTTGGCGATCTGCAGAGAGCTGCAGGTGGTTGGCACAGACAGCTGGAGGCACCATCAGGAACAAGACCCTGACATCCAACCTGTGTTGCAGTGGGTGGAGAGGCAACTGAAGCCGCCGTGGGAGGAGGTTGCTGGACTCTCGCTGGCAACTAAAGGGTTGTGGTCCAAGTTTGAGGCTCTGCGACTGGAAGATGGAGTACTGCAGAGGTCATGGAAGAACCCTTCCACAGGTGAGGAGCGGTGGCAGATTGTAGTCCCAAAAGGCCTGAAAGACGTAGTCCTGCAGGGCGTGCATGGAGCGTCTGGGTCTGGACATTTTGGTGTCACAAAAACTCTCCGTCGCCTCCGACAGGGGTTTTATTGGGGCCAGTGTAGGAGGGATGTGGAGGATTTCTGCCGCTGCTGTGACCTCTGCACGGCACGGAAGGGGCCGACGGGTCAGTCTCACGCCCGCCTACAACAGTTTGTTGTAGGAGCCCCGATGGAACGAGTGGCCGTGGACATCATGGGCCCCCTACCACGCTCAGACAGGGGAAACTGTTATGTCCTGTCGGCTATAGACTATTTTACAAAATGGCCGGAGGCGTACGCCATCCCTGATCAGGAAGCAGAGACTGTGGCAGATGCTTTGGTTGGGGGCCTGATTAGCAGGTTTGGGGTACCAGACAGTATTCATAGTGACCAGGGGAGAAATTTTGAGTCACGGGTGTTTTCTACCATGTGCAGCCGCCTTGGCATCCACAAAACAAGAACGACACCATTACATCCCCAGAGCGACGGCCTAGTGGAAAGGCTCCACCGCACCCTGGGACAGCAGCTGGCCATCCTCACAGCAGAGCATCAGCGGGACTGGGACGAGCACCTGCCACTGGTGCTAATGGCATGCCGCTCAGCTGTACAGGACTCCACGGCATGCACCCCATCGCTCCTCATGTTGGGGAGGGAGCTGCGCACACCAGCCGAACTGTCCTTCGGGCGCCCGCCGGATGCACCTGATGTTCCAGCGGGTCCCGAGTATGCCCGGAAACTTCAGGACAGGTTAGAGACGGCCCATGCGTTTGCCCGGAGGCAACAGGAGCAAGCAGGCATGCGCCAGAAACGGAACTATGATGTAAGGGCTAAGGGCCGACACTTCACTCCAGGGGAGCTGGTCTGGGTGTACAACCCTCGTAGGAAGAAGGGACGGTGCCCGAAGCTGGACAGTCAGTGGGTGGGTCCCTGCAGAGTGTTGGAGCGCCTGGGGGAGGTGGTCTACAGAGTTCAGATGCCCCAAAACAGGAGAAGAGTAGCTCTGCACAGGGACAGGTTGGCCCCCTATCAAGGCAGGTCTGCACCTCAGTCCCCAGAAGGCCAATGGTCAGGGTCTCTGGTGCGTCCGCCAACCTCCCCAGAAGCCTTATCACCGACATCGAATGATGCCCCGGCCCCAGAGCCTGTAGCGCCGCTGGGAGCTCGCCCGCAGCGGATGAGGAGGGCTCCAAGACGGTTTGATGACTTTGTTTGTCCCCTCGTGGGCGAGGGACTCAGTAGTGGGGGGGTAGTGTAACGACCCTGTGTTTGGTTCTGCTTTGGGTCCAAGTATTTCTGTGTATTTGTTCAGTTGTACTGTGTTCTGTTGAGCTGTTGTGATTCTGTTGTCCCCCGCCCTCATGTGTTGGATTGGTCGTGGGGGCAGGAGAGGGGTAGGAGCAGGGAGGAGGGACCAGGAAAAGAGAGACGAAGAAGAAGAGCCCGGGAGTGTGTTGTTGTTAGCAGGCAGCTAGCAGTGTGTTCGCTCGCGTGTGTACCGCGTTTTCTGTTAAGGCGTGAGCTGCAGCCTCGGTAATAGCAGCTCGTCCCTGTTTCTGAATAAACCCCGTTTGGCTGGACTCCGTCTGCAGTGTTGGCGTCATTACAATATGAAATATTATTGGTCTGGAGGCTATGGACAATTATAACGGCAGTTATTAATGCATGCCTTATTGAAATATTATTTACTTGTAGCTGTCAGCTCATTTAAATAATAAAAAAGAAAAAGTGGTGTAGCAACGCCAGCATCATTTTGATCAGGCATGTGTGGGTTTGTTTACACTTGTGGGTCCTGTGAGGAGAGAGGACCTGAGCTCAGCTGACCACACACACACACCACTCAAGCGACGTTGAAAATTGTAACAGCAGTAATCATTAATTTGCTTTCTTGCCGTACTGCACAAGTAAGTGATCAATGAGTTAATAAAACGTACATGAGCGAACTGTGAGCATAACGTGTGTAACCGCTGGTCTGTCACATGCTACGCTAGCTTGTTAGCCATGCTTATGAACGGTGTTGTGTACATGATTATAAAAGTTTCTGCTAGTTATAAACCCGGACGTCTGAAGACTCTTGTCAGCTCATGAACTTGTTTTTTTACTCCTCCTCAGAGAGTCTGTTGTTAACTGTTCTCTCTTTGTTTAAGCAGCAGTTTGTAATGGTGTCATTATCATGATTCATGATGAATAAATATGAAAGAATAATGAATAAAC
>JBBPBX010096171.1:0-13076 GCA_038048925.1 Garcialebias charrua | reverse complement strand
GGAAAACGTGGAGTGGACTTCAGTCTGCTTAAACCGGTTCAAAAAGCTCCTATTCCAACTGGTATTAAATTAGAACTTTTCAATGTGCAGTCTCTTTCCAACAAGTCATGTTTAATTCATGATCACATTCTGGAGAAGAACTTGGACCTCATGTGTCTTACAGAGACGTGGCACCAACCAGAGGTGTTCAGTTCTCTGAATGAGGCGTGTCCCTCTGGATACAGTTATCTGCAGAGAGCCCGCAGCACTGGCCGCGGTGGTGGTCTGGCTGTAATTTATCGCAGTAATTTAAAATTGTCTCATCTGTCTTCTCAGGACTTTTCCTCTTTTGAATGTCTGGCTTTCAGCTTCAAAGCCCCACTCCTGATGAATGTTATATTAATTTATAGACCTCCCAAACCGCATGTTTCATTTAACTCAGAGATGCATGACCTTCTCACTTTTTTCTGCACCTCCCCTGTGAAGACTATTTTTCTTGGCGACTTAAATATCCACGTGGACAATTCTTCTTCACCTCTGGCAACAGATTTTAAGTCTCTTCTGGACTCTCTTAATCTCACTCAACATGTTGACGCCCCTACGCACAGCAGGGGGCATACTCTGGATTTGGTGATTACAGACACTGTACTCATCAATAACTTATCTGTATATGACCTGGGTGTCTCAGACCACAGGGTCATCTCCCTGGAAGTGCCTTCATCTTCGCCTGCTTCAAATCCAAAACGACCCATCCAGTTCCGTGACCTTAAAAACATTTCCCTTGATGTTCTGTCTGCTGATCTTCACACCCTGACCGCTGTCAATCATTCATCTGCAGATGACTCTGTGGATTACTACAACCAATCTCTTCGGGAGCTCCTGGACCTACACGCCCCCTTAAAGACAAGACTGGTGTCTTTCTCGCGCTCAGCTCCTTGGTACACTGATGAGCTGCGCAAGATGAAGGCAACTGGCCGTGCTATTGAGAGACGTGTAAAATCATCTGGTCTGTCTGTGCATAAGCAGGCATATAAAGAACATCAGAAAGCATACGCCTATTCTCTTAAAGAAGCACGCTCCAAATATTATTCTAACATCATCAACACCTGCCCTGGAAACTCTAAACAGCTCTTCTCCACAATCACTCGTCTGCTTAATCCCATTAAGCAAACTCTTGAGGACTCTGCTCAAAAATGCGACCTGTTTCTTTCATCTTTTAAAACCAAAGTTGACACTATCAGATCTCAGCTCCACAACCTCCCCGTTCTCAGTGTGCCACCCACCCGTCTGCATTCTGGGACCCTAAACAGCTTTGACGAAGTTGTTCAGAGTGAGGTGGAGGCCATCATCAAGAAAATGAAGCCTTCATCCTGCGCCCTGGATCCTTTCCCCTCTTCTCTCATAAAAACCAATCATTCTGCAATAGGCCCACTTATCACTCAAATAATAAATCAGTCTCTACAATCTGGTCATGTTCCACTGCCTCTAAAAACCGCCATCATTAGGCCTCTTCTGAAAAAATCTAATTTGGATCCCGACATTTTTTCTAATTACCGCCCAATTTCACACCTCCCTTTTCTGTCTAAAGTGCTGGAAAAAGCTGTTGCTGCTCAGCTGCAGGATCACCTACAACAACACTCCCTGTATGAGAAGTTCCAGTCTGGATTCAGGGCAGCTCACAGTACAGAGACTGCATTGCTGAGGGTTACCAATGATGTCCTCTTGGCTGCTGACACTGGCTCTCCCTCCATCCTTGTCCTCCTTGACCTCACTGCAGCCTTCGACACTGTGGACCATAGTATCCTCCTCCACCGTCTTCATGTGGAGGTCGGTCTCTGCGACACAGTCCTGGACTGGTTCAAATCTTTCCTCTCCAATAGGCTGGAATGTGTTAGTCTTGGCAACGCCACGTCCCAGACAGTTTGTGTCTCCTGTGGTGTCCCTCAGGGGTCGGTTCTGGGGCCCCTGCTGTTTTCCCTTTACATGCTGCCTTTAGGTCAAATTATTAATCAGTTCAACATTTCTTTTCACTGTTATGCCGACGATACACAGCTTTACATCAGGACTGGAGCATCCTCATCTTCCACCTTGTCATCTCCATCTTCACTCACTGCCCTCTCTGCCTGCCTGGAGGCAATTAGGGCATGGATGAATCAGAACTTTCTTCAATTAAACTGCTCCAAGACTGAGGCCATACTGATTGGCACCCCTCACCAGGTACAAACATCTCCTATAACAAGACTTTCCTTTTCTGGACAAGACATCCCCCTCTCCACCTCTGTTACTAATCTTGGAATAAAAATGGACTCCAATCTTACATTTGAAAATCACATTAAGCATCTGTTTAAAACTTGCTTCTTCCATCTTCGAAACATCTCCAGACTTCGCCCATCCCTAACTTTTTCCGATGCTGAGAAGCTCGTCCATGCTTTTGTCTCCTCCAGGCTCGACTACTGCAACTCCCTGTTTATTGGAATCCCTGGCAAAAACCTTCAGAAACTTCAATATATTCAAAACAGTGCAGCAAGGATCTTGTTGAGAGTTCGTAAATTTGAACATATTACGCCCATTCTCCATAACCTTCATTGGCTTCCTGTCGCCTACAGAATTCAGTACAAAACTGCTCTCATTACACATCAATGCTTACACGGAACTTCACCAGATTATCTGAAGGATATTCTCATTCCATACTCATCCACCCGTTCGCTGCGGTCACAGAACAGCAATCTCCTTCACATTCCGAGAACCAAATTAAGGACCATGGGAGACCGGGCTTTCAGTGTGGCTGCCCCCCGCCTGTGGAACTCTCTTCCTGACTGTCTAAGAGCCCCACAGTCTGTGGTTGACTTTAAGAGCGACTTGAAGACCTTTCTTTTCGACCAAGCATACTCTACCTCCTCATGATTCTACTTTTGATCTTAGCTGATATTGTTATTGATTTTAATTGTTTTATTATTTGTTTTCATTTATAGATGGCCTCCCTTCACACCTTATAGCCATCCTCTCACTCCAATATGTATTTTTTTTTTTTTTTTTTTTTAATAGAGAGAAAGAAAGAAAAGAGAAAGTGAGACAACAAAACAAAACAAAACAACAAAACAACAATTGTCCACAGAAAGAGCACAAGGCAAACACACCAAACCTCCGTCCACAATCCTGCAAAGCACATGACAGAACACAACAACGAAACATACAAGCATAAAGACTGATAATATTCATGACCTTGCAAATATTTCTATAAATACACATACCCATACCTACAAATATATATACAATATACATACATATATATTTATATTCATTTATATACCCATCTACATACATCTACTATACATCCCTGCATCCATTTGTGTGTGGTTGTGAGCATGCATAAGTGAATGAGGTTCCTCCAATAGAACATTTAGTAGCGACTGTGAAGCATCAGAGACCCGTCCCCCCAAAGCCCGAGACAGACGAAGGGGCGATCAAAGCCCAAGACCCCAGGAAGGACCCCGAGCCCAGAGTCCCCAGGACCACCCGAACAGGACGAGCCACTCGTCCACTCCCCAGATCCGACCAAGTGGAAGAACCGGACGAACCCCACCAGGGACCACACACAATGACCCCCCGGGGTCAACAGCGACAATACACAGGCCCCCGCCGGAGCCCGCCGCACCGACGTAGCCCCAGGGCCGGTCACCGAGGCTCGGGCACCGGGGACGCCCATCCCTCAGGTCCAGACCTGACAGGACCAGAGGACCCGAGCCCCACCAGGCAGCCACCAGGCCGAGCTGACAAACGCCCAAGCGCCCAGCCCCAGATAGTGAGGGCCCCAAGCACGCCCGTAGGCAGAGGAACACCCACCAGGGGGCCACGTGGCAGGAGCGCGACACTGGGTAGCCTCAGAAGTATCAGAGAGGGGGCAGTCCAAGTCCCAGCCTGACACTTAAACATTCATACACAGACACACTCATTCAGACCCACCCTCATCCTCACCCTCAGTCACAGAAAGACAAACAATAACGACACGCTCCATTCATAATCCCGATGCACACTCTATACCCCCTAGGTCCAAGACATGTACCTGCTACCTACATGGGGCAGCCCACATCCAAACCCAGGAGGTAGACCCATTCATTCTGGGGTGGAGAGCAGCAGACGTCCAAGATCCGGCACACCCCGCGCCCTGCCGACAGGACAGGACAGGACACCCGAGCCCAAGCAGCCCCAGAGGGAGCCCACTGCCAGCCCCGCCCACGGCGAACCCGCAGGCCCCGAACCCCCCCACTCCCCAGCACAACCCCTGACGGCCCACCCCCAGAATGTCCGCAAGGCAACCAGGGGGGCAAGAGAAAAATAAATAAATAATATATAAATAAATACATAATAAATAAAATTGAAATTAACAAATCAAGACCCCGACACACACACCCCCGTCCCCAAATGTACTGTTGGTGAGTGTTGTTGTAAAGTGTATTTAAAAAGGAAAGAGAAGGAGCAAAGGCTGGCATTATACCAGTTTCCCCTCCACTCCAACTCTAACCCAGGCCCTAATTGTCTAAATGCATAATGTTGAGTGAGCATAGGCATGGGGGCGAGATTGATGTCATCCCGCCACCCATAGCCATAGTGCTCACTCCTTCCCTATATGTGACTTTTATGAAGATGTTTATGAATGAATGTCTAAAGTGTATATAAAATTGAGTCCCAGGTGCTCTTAACAACAGAGATGTAAAACCATTGCAGCACACCCGAGACCCAAATTCCCTACATGTATTAATTTAAGATGAAGAGGGCGGAGGTGCGTGTTGAGGGATGGGGAGAAAAATAACTGCAGGAACAGTGCTCCCACAGCGAGTCAGCTCCCCCGCTGACCCTGCTTACCCCCCAGCTCGCCAAGGTCCACCCAAGGAGCGAGGTAAAGGAAACACCTCTCCGACCGCCAGGACATTGAGCCAAGACCAGAGAGGGACACGGCCCCGAGGGCCGCCAACAGCAGAACCAACAGCCCACACCCGCCAGGGCCGCCACGACCCCTGCGAACCGCAGTCAGCCCGCCGTCCAAGAGGACACAAAATCCCACATGGACGACACGGCCAAGAGCGCCCGCCCAACCGTCGACAGAGCCAGGAAGCACCAAGAACAGGCCCCAACCGGGGCCCGCACACCGGCCAAGTATAGTCCAAGACCATCATCCAGGACATCCACCTAATCCCCACCCCAGAAGAAATACTATACCCACCCTTCATATTAACAACTTTCAAAACACATAACACATTAGACACCCAGGCTGGGTTTGCCCGCTCCCTCCCATTGGCCACCAGTCACGCCCCCAGACACCCACCCCCCAGCATATGAACCCCAACCCACCAGCGAGCCGAGAGCCCCCGGCCAGAGCTGGGCACCAGAGCGCCAGCCAGCCCATAGCCCGGCGACCCGCCCGCCAGAGCCCAAGACCCCCGACCCCCACCAGGCCCAAGCCCGGGGACGACGCGCCCCCAGAGTCCCAAGCCCCCGGCACCCACCCCGAAACCACCCCAGCACAGCCGGGTCACCGACCGGCGACCCATGACCGCCGCCACCGACCACCCGAGGGCCCGCATGCCGCCCCCAGTAGATGTCCCCCAGAACCCCCCCCGGTCCTCCCCAGGTCGAAGACGAGGTCCTCCCCGCCCAAGCAGCCCTAACCCCCCGGCGCCCCAAACCCCAACCTCCCCCCCCTCCAGTCCCAATGCCCCACAAGGCCACATCCCAGACCCCCACCCTCACTACGTAACGGAGCCGATCAAAGAATGCCAAATAGGTTGATCCAATGTGTCGGCAGATGCTGTTTCAAGACTAATATGATCTAACAGAAGATTTTTATACTGATTAACGCTAAGATTATTTTTATTTTTCCAATTTACGAGTATGGTTTTCTTTGCGATGCATAAGGCAGTGAAAAGCATATAGGATGTATTTTTTTCTAGTATAACATCTTCAAAGATACCCAATAAGCAAACAGATGGAGAGAGTGGGATATTAATTTTCAAACATTTAGACAAGTCTTCACATACCTGTACCCAGAACCTCTGAACGGGTGGACAGAACCAGAGCGCGTGAATATAATCATCAGGTGTATTACTTATGCACTGTGAGCACTTGTTAGATGGTATAAAGCCCATCTTAAACATTCGCTCCCCTGTATAATGTACTCTATAGAGAACCTTATATTGTATTAATTGTAAATTGGAGATTCTAGTCAATTTAAAAGTATTTGAACATACTTGAGACCAAATTTTTTGTTCAAAGTTGATTGATAAATCTGACTCCCATTTTTCAACAGGTAGTGCTATCGAGTCATCGATCCTAGACAATTTTTTGTATATTTTAGATAATAATTTCGGTGGTTGAAAATTAATAAACTCTAACACACATGTTGGTGTTTCCAACAATGTTTTATTAAGCTTAAATTTCTTTTTTACAATTGACTTAATTTGTTGGTATTGTAGGAAATATTTATTATCAATGTCATATTGTATTATTAATTTATTAAATGGAATAAAGTCTATACCCTCAAATATGTGTTCCAGACATTCAATACCTTTCATTCTCCAACCTGGGAAATTTAACATATTATTTTCTTGTTGAATGTCAGGATTGTTCCAGAGAGGTGTATGTCTACATGGGAGTAGTGAAGACTTTGTCATTTTCAGATACTCCCACCATGCTGTCAGAGATGAGCTAATATTGATGCTCTTAAAGCAGACATGTCTTTTTAAATCTGTACTGATAAATGGTAGATCTGAAATCCTAATATTATTACATGAAGTTTGTTCTATATCTATCCAAGTTTCATCTAGTGCATTCGGTTTTAACCACTTTGATATATATTGTAATCTGTTTGCTAAATAGTAGTAATAAAAGTTTGGAAGTTCTAATCCTCCGGTATCTTTAGATTTTTGTAATGTTTTTAAACTAATACGCGGAGTTTTATTGTTCCAAAGGAATTTAGATATAGAAGAGTCCAGGGACTTAAACCATTCATTTGAAGGTTTATTTGGAATCATTGAGAATAAATAATTTATTCTCGGCAGCACCATCATTTTTACTGAGGCAACTCTTCCCATAAGTGATATGGGTAGAGATCTCCATCTAGTAAGATCGTCTTCAATTTTCTTTAATAGTGGGATATGATTTAATTTTATTAAATCCTCCAATTTAGGAGAGATATTAACACCTAAATATTTAATGTTACCTGATTGTAGTCTTTCATTAAGAGAATTATTAAACATGCAATTTATTGGAAGAACTGTAGATTTTGTCCAGTTTATAGAATAATCAGAAACTTTTGAAAATGAGTTTATTAACTTTATAACATTAGATATTGAGTTTCCTGAGTTCTCAAGAAAAAGCAAAACATCGTCAGCATAAAGACTAATTTTATGTTCTATGTTTCTACCCTTTATGCCTTTAATATCCGCACTTTGCCTTATTGCTGCTGCTAAAGGTTCAATAAAAATAGCAAATAATGCTGGTGAAAGTGGGCAACCTTGCCTGGTGCCCCTCTGTAAACAGAAGCTTGAAGATAATTGATTATTTGTCCTGACGCACGCTGTAGGTGAGTTATATAATATTTTTAACCAATTAATGAAGTAATTCCCGAAGCCAAATTTATTTAATGTAGCAAATAAGAAATTCCAATTTACTCTATCGAATGCTTTTTCAGCATCTAAAGAAAAAATAGCTGTTTCAATATTTTTAAAATACGAATACTCTATTACATTATATAATCTGCGAGTGTTTGTGTTCGAGTGTCTTCCTTTTATGAATCCGGTTTGGTCTGGATGTATAATAACAGGAGTTATCTTCTCTAGTCTTTTTGATAAGACTTTACAAATTATTTTAACATCAACATTAATAAGAGAGATTGGACGATAACTGGTAGGTAATACTGGGTCTTTGCCTGGTTTTAATAAGAGACTAATGTTGGCTGAATTCATATGTGTTGGTAGCCTGCCATTTCCTTCTGACTCAAGTAGCACTCTATAGAATATCGGTTCCAGTATATCCCAGAATTCTTTATAGAATTCCACCGGATAGCCATCAGGACCTGGAGATTTCTTATTAGGCATGCTTTTAATTGCTTCATGGAGCTCATCTGATGTTAATGGTGAGTCTAGTTTTGATGACTGACTAATATCTAGTTTTGGAAGTGTTACTTTCTCCAAGAATTCATTAATATCTTGATTAGATGGATTTATTTGTGGAGTGTAAAGAGTTTTATAGAAGTCTTTAAAAACCTTGTTTATTTTTCCCTCATCATGAATTATATTTCCATTTTTATCTTTAATACCATATATAGATGTTTTTTCTTTGTTTAATTTGAGTTGATTAGCTAAAAAGTTCCCAGATTTATTACCGTATTCAAAATTATCTAATCTAAGTCTTTGTATCAAGAATTTATTTTTCTTATCAATATATTCATTTAGTTCTAATTTTAATTTGCGTAGCTTTTGCTGTGTTTCCTCTCCTTGTAGACCTTCTAATAGTTTAATGGATTTCTCTAATTCCTCAATACGTTTATTTTCTTTTTTCTTTTTATTTGTTGAATAGGATATTATTTTACCTCTCATGACTGTTTTCCCAGCCTCCCAAAGTGTACATGCTGAAGTTCCTGGCAAGTCATTAAACTCTAAATATGATGTCCATTCTTTTTTAAAGTATTGCAAAAATTCTTCTTCTTGAAGCAGTGATGTATTTAATCTCCAATTTATATTTTTTGTCATTACTTTTTTATTATCTAAATTTAGAGTAACTGGTGCATGATCGCTGACAGCAATAGTGTGTATCTTAGTGTCTGAAATATTGGTCAGCAATGAATTGCTTACTATGAAATAATCAAGACGAGAATATGAGTGATGCACATGTGAAAAGAAAGAATATTCTTTGCTATCAGGGTGAAAAGTACGCCATGCATCGCAGAGTCCATAATCATTCATATACTGTTTAACTATATTTATAGATTGCCAACTGCGTTGAGCTCCCACTGCATTCAGTCTGTCTAATTTGTCATCGAAACCAAAGTTGAGATCACCTCCCATTACTAGTGAGGAATCCATGTGATTTGATAGAGTGGAAAAAAAGTCGTGAAAAAAAGCAGCGTCGTCTACATTCGGCCCATAAATGCTAACTATGCAATAATTTTGTCCAAATATTGATAACTTTAATATTATATATCTACCTTGTGAGTCTATAACCTGATCTAATACTTTGAAGTTAACGTTTTTATGTATTAAAATTGCTACCCCTCTTTGTCTTGAATTATAACAGGCTGAAAATACATTAGGAAACTCAAAAGACTTTAGCTCATCCACAGTTGAGGCCAATTTATGAATTTCTTGGAGCAATACAACATCTGCCTTTAGTCTTTTAATCTGGTTAAAAATCCTATATTTTTTACTTTGGCTACCGGCTCCATTAATGTTCCATGTGACAAACCCTAAGGTACCCATACCTGTGCTAATGATAATATAGCTAAACCACACCCAATGTCACTAATATAAAAGATACTAATAGATCCAGACAAATACATATCCCTTTAATGATTAATTATATATTATTTTTAAATAGAGTAAGTGCTCTTCTTTTTTTTAATGAATCAGGGAAGTTTTCATTTATGAAGTAAATGTATGAATATATATAGACGTATGTGAACCCTTGTGCTTGTGCTCCGATAATTGTTAAGATAGAAAAATAGAGACAGAAAAACAAAAAGGAATGATATACATGAAAACATAACTCAGATAAGGAAAAACAACAAAAGAACCCTCTTACCACCTCAAGTGTCATTCCACCTTGTGTACCACCACTAACTGAGTGTGTCCCACCACCGAGCTGTGCTGAAAGAAAAAATTAAATATATCTGGTAAGTAATATTAATAAATACTATATATAATAATATTAATTAATATTAGCAACCAAAACATTTCTTACCTTGATTGTCTAATAAAGCCAAGGAGTAGCTTCTGGATCTCTAAACAGCTGACCGTTTATGTAGAGTTTATCCACAGAGATGTTAGCTCTTCTTCCTTCACTTATATTTTTCTTTCTTATCGGGTACAGAACGCGCCTTCTATTCAGAATTTCTACAGGGAATTGATCATTTATGCTAAAATGTGTGCCACGCAGTTCCCTACCTCGGCTTTTAACCTGTTCTTTTTGTTTGAAATGTTCGAATTTAGCTATTATTGGCCTTGGCCTAGTATTCTCAGGTTTTTTACCTCCCAGGCGGTGAACTCGATGAAAAGTGATCGATTTAACTGTTTCACTCGGCAACTTTAGCTGGTTCTGAATGAATGCCCGAACCGAGGCTTCAGGATCCTCTTCCGCTAGCTCCTGAATTCCAGAAAACACTAGATTTTCTCTCATGCTTCTGGCTTGAATATCTAAAATTGATTCCTTAATCTTCTTATTATCGCCAGAAAGCTGCGTCACCTGATCTGTTATTTTTTTCACTGTCCCCTTCAACTCTTTATTTTCTTTAGCGAGAGATTCTACCTGTTGTTGACTGAACTCGAGCGATTCTCTCAGGCTCTGGAATTCCTTGTGTAGTAGCTCCACTAACGCTAACCGAGCGTCCAAGCTAGATAACTTCTTGTCGATTGACTCAAGTATAGCCGTGAAGCCCGAATTATCCGCGGACGCTTCCGAAGAACTATCTGAGCTACCCTCTCGGTGTCGTTTAGCTAACGGGGCTAATTCGCTAGCAGCGCCGGATGTGCTGAGTTTGCTCATGACTAGCTTTTCAAAATAATCGTCTACAAACAATTCAAGGCTCTCCAAAGTCTCCCCGTCCAGTTTTGTTCAGTGAAGCAAATAAATCGTTATTAAATGTTAGTATATATTTTTTAATGACCTTACATTTAATTATCTAGTTTTATTTAAATAAATATGGACTTACCAATGATTTATAATCATACTCACGCACAGGCTTGAAGTTTTTCCTCAGCAGCAGCTCATAACACCTCCGCACCTCCTATTGTTATTGATTTTAATTGTTTTATTATTTGTTTTATTGTCATTTAATTCTGTTGCTCCTTGTAGCACTTTGAGATTTTCATTAATGAAAAGTGCATTATAAATTGAATTCATTATTATTATTATTATTATTTAGCTGGACCCATAGATCCAGAATCACGTGATGGGCATAGATATGCTTTAATATTCACTGATGATTTTTCCAGTGCAATGTTTGTTTATTTTCTTAAAAATAAGAGCGATACTGTTCATGCAACAGAAATTTTCTTGGCTGATACAGCACCATACGGAAAAATAAAATGTATGAGATCTGATAATGGTACGGAATTCATATCAAAAGGTTACAAAGAACTGTTAAGTAAAAATGGGATAAAACATGAAACATCAGCCCCATATTCCCCACACCAAAATGGCACAGCTGAACGTAGCTGGAGAACCCTATTTGATATGGGAAGATGTATGCTAATTGAGAGTCAATTACCAAAAAGACTGTGGACATATGCAATCCGAACCGCAGCTATTATAAGAAATAGATGTTTTAACAACCGGACAGGTCAAACACCTTACTTGTTACTAACAGGAAAGAAACCAAACTTATCTAGAATGCAAAAATTTGGAACACAATGTTATGCATACAAACAGAAACAAGGGAAACTTGATGCAAAATGCACAAAAGGTATTTTTATAGGGTATGATAAAAACAGTCCTGCATATTGGATTTATTTTCCAGAAAACGCAAAAGTGCAAAAATGCCGATTGGTTAAATTCTTGACTAAAAATAATGATGAAGGTCAAACACAAACCGATGTGTCTTATGATGAAGATGATGATGATGACATTCAATTGAGAGAAAAAGCAATGATAAAAGAGCATTTAGATTCAAGTTCACTGGAAGCAAGCTCAGGTCAACTAGAAGTAAACTATCTGGCACCACCTAGTGACGAATCAGAAGACAAACGGTATCCTTCTAGAACAAGAAAAAGACCAGAATATCTTAATGAATATGTGACAAGTGTAAAAGAAGAACACCAAACATTAACCAACATAGACTACTGTTACAGATTAATATATGACATACCTAAAACGTTCAATGAAGCTATGATGTCACCAAACTCAAAAGAATGGACAGCAGCGATGGATGAGGAAATAAACTCACTAAAAGAAAATAACACTTTTACCCTAACAACTTTGCCAGAAGATAAGAAAGCAGTAGGGGGTCGATGGGTATATGTGAAGAAAAATAATGGTGATGGTCAAGAAAAGTACAAAGCACGATATGTTGCCAAAGGTTATAATCAAAATTATGGAATAGACTATGAAGAAACTTTTTCTCCAACAGCCAATATGACAAGTATTAGAGTTTTGATGCAATGTGCCATCCATGAAAATCTTATACTACATCAAATGGACGTAAAAACTGCATACCTACATGCACCAATAGATTTTGAAGTCTATGTAGAGCAACCTGAAGGATATGAAATAAAAGGAAAATCAAATGAGAAACTGGTTTATAAACTAGAAAAATCACTCCTTTGAGGACCAGAATGTTCAAATTTTGGACCGAGAACACAGATGGTTTGAGAGGGGGGTAAAGGAAGCTGTGTATGTTAAGAGAGAAAAACCTTCTCTTAACAGAGGAGGAGGTCTGAGATTTCAACTGTCTAAGACCTATAACTCAGTTTTGGATTTGATTCCGAAACGTTTTACACCGGATGGGAGCAGGGATGCCTTGTCTGTAAATTAGACTAACAAAGTTCTCTGAGTAGCCTCTGTTGTTGTTTGGGAGGTGTTGTTTGTCAATTTACATACAGTTTTGTGTCTTCTAACAGAGACCTCAAGGGAACCTCCTACTGTTAAGGTGTGATCTTTCAATTTACATGTATGTGTTACAAACCCCCCTTTGTTAAGCTGGGATGTGTCGTTTTGTCAATTTAAATAGAATGGGCATGTTAGTTAATTTGTGGTGTTATTTCAGTTTCCAATTTCATATGTTGGTGCGTGACTTGTAAGCCTGTATAAAACTTCTCGTTCTCACAGCTTCCATTCAGAATTGAAAAAGACTTCTGGACAGAAGTCGAAACGTTTTCTGCAACAAATAA
>JBBPBX010096170.1:0-13076 GCA_038048925.1 Garcialebias charrua | reverse complement strand
GCCTCCGCACAGCTCCGGCGTCCGGCAGAAATAGAAAAATTTCTAATTTTGACGGACTGCCGTCCGCTCTCCGCAGCTCGCCGCCGCCGTGCGGAGCCAGTGTAAATTCTCTCATTGATTATAATGGGTGCGTATTTGCTGCGGAGGTCGGACCGGAGCGGGGCGGAGCCGTAACGCGTGTGGTGTAATTTTGGCGTTAGGGTTAAGGTTAGAGCTTGAATTCTGTGATTCCGTTTTTTCAAATGTGAGCCCAGTCACTTCCAGTCACTTCCGCTTCAGCCACTTCCGCTTTGGTTTAATATACTGTAATTCAGTTTTTTCAAATGTTGTAGTGTTTGATTTTTTTGTTTTTTTCAAACGTAATTTATTTTTCTTCAAAAGTTGTTCATTTACAGTTACACCTTAGGGCCACCGTAATTACTCCCAATTAAAACACAGCAGGCAAATTTTATTTTTCTTGCACATTTGATGAGTGTAAGAAAGAACAGTAAAAACAGACAGTAAGCTGGAAGCAAACAGGAAACTAAACTCTGTGCACATACACCTTAAATCCTCAGCCGACATCCTAACCTCCATATGAGAGGTTATCTGTCTTTTCATTTTTTGTATAAAAGGGTGAGCAGGCTCTGCTGGGCAGATTACAGTCTTAAGAGAGCCGTGTAATCACAAGCCTGGAAAAATCATTAGTACAGCTCCGCCACATCATTAATAAACAATAGCAGGACCAGGATGAGCTGGCACACAGGCACTGATCTGTATTGATTGTTCCAACACTTTCACACAATAAACCCCCCACCCCCTTGCAGCTCGTGAGCATAAATGTCTTTATTACCTGGCAGGTTTATGAAGGTGCTTCTGGGTGGAGAGCTGCTGTCGGAGATGGTGAAAGGCACCATGTAGACCTCGGGCGGCAGGTAGGGGATGTTTAACGACAAGTTGGTGTGAGTATCTGGAAAAAAAAGAAGCACAAACTCTCACTAATGTTCATTATTTTCCTTTAACAGCATTACACAGTAGACAAAAACCTTTGATTGATTGATGAGGTAAAGGTTGTCATGGCAACCGTTTTATTACATTTACACGACAAGAAGCACAATGGTAAATATGTGCTGTACTGTAGCTATACAGTAATTAATAGATCAGACTATACAAATGAAAACTTTTTTGTTTTTTTTGTTTTTGCATGTTCCCTAGCCTGGCCCTCGCCTTCCTGCACAGCTCCGCTCAATTCTCATTTCCCTTCACTGCACAGTCTGGGACTTCTGCCATAGACAACGATTTCTCCGGTAGATTTTTGACCGGACCAATCAGAGAACAGAAGGGGCGGAGTTTTTGGCCCCTAACCCACGCCCCCACCTGTCCCAGCGCAGCCAGCGAGCAGTCGCATGTTCTCATTCAAAGCGATGCAAAGCGATGCAGGACTGTTTTATATGTGATACAAATTTATTAATTTCCCCTTCTTAATCCCTTATCTGGAGTTTTCTTTTGTTTTTTTGGCCAAAAGTCAAGTGATCGCTCTCCTCCTCCTCTCTCTCCGGCGCCGCTGCGGTGCAAAGAATAAGGAAATGACTGAGGTTGTCACGAGAGAATTAAAATAGGGTTTTACGTTGCTGCCCGAGTCCCTGCATATTTTCTGGTCTTCTGGACCAGCGCTACATGGTTTTATTTAATTTTTTTCAAACGTTATAAACACAGAATGCAGGCAGCGAGAGAAAATTCAGCAGGAGGCGGAGCAGATGTCAAGTTCGGCAGAGCTCTGAGGGGGAGGGAGCAGAATGCTTTCACCTGTTCAAAATTTTTCTAAGATCCAATGGTTTTGTTCCTCAGGCAGAGGCCACGCCTCCAGCAAGAATCGTTTTTCAATGGAGAAGTCCCAGACCCTTGTCTGAAGCGAAGTGAAGGACAAGGGTCTGGTTTTAACCAGGCTACATATTCCCAGCTATGCAGAGCTTTAAAATATTTTACATGTTCAATTCAGGAAGCAGCAAAAGCTGCATAGCAACACGTGAACAAGAGATCATGAAGGCTGCAAACAGAGCAGCTCTTCGTTTTTATCTTATCTTTGTGAATCGGTCTAAAATACAAGCCTGGTTGTGTGACGTAAGAACAAACCCTATCCTGCAAGGAGAGTTTTATCGAGCTGTTTGAGCCCTTATCTGAAAGGCTCTTTCATGTTCCATTTGTCAGTCAAGGAATTGAAACCTCTACAGCCCCTTCTGCACAGACTGTTCCTGCAAACTGAATGTGGAACCATCTGTGTCTCCTGAACTATTTTCTAGGGCTACACAACAAGATTTCTTTAAATTTTTATTTTTTATTTTTTACATTACCGCTTCATCAAAGTGGCACATGAATACTCAATGTGCATCATTTCTTTCTTTTATGCTTGTCAAAGGTGGAACCAGAACACATAATCTCGTTGACTGTTTCTGTGCTGAAAGAGCTGTCAATCAAGTCCCAAAAGGACTTCAAATGAATGACATCACTCGTTCGCTTCGTGACAAAGAAACTAGTGCAGCACAAAAACATACCGACACAAGTGCACATTTAACGGGACAAACGTTACCGCCTGTGACCAGGTGCAAAGCATTCTGGGAGAGTTCTCTTTTAGCCTCCATTAGCTGTCAGGAAACCAGCAGTGACGCCAAAGAAATTACACAGAAGATATAATTACATCTGGGCTCAATCAATACCAACAGGAACAGGAGCGTGAAAGAGAAACAGGAAAAGACAGAACCTGAGAGGGAAGTGGTAAACTGTCTGAATGACTTAATGACACGCGTCATGGCTGGAAATAGTTGGAATTGAATAAACCGACGCTTGCAGTTTACAAGGGTGATTTCATCATACCTTCTTTTTAAAGTTGGAAAAAATATGCAAAAAGTAAAACATTAAATAATAATAATAATAAAAAAACAGGCCAGTATGCCCATGTTCTGAGCCAGATTTATACATTTCTTTGGGTGTTTTTATGTGAGACAGTTTGCTTCTGACAACAGGATTTTAAACATTCAGCACATTAGATGTCCTGTACATATCTTAAAGTTCAGTTCTTGCTGTCACAGACTTGTCCAACAAGCTAACTGTCATCAGAGCACAATCATAATATATTTGAGCCATCTTAGATTGCACAAAAGTTACACCACAACCTAATCAAATCAATAAATCTGAATCAGAATGCTTCTATTATCCTTGCACAGTGAAGTACAACACGGCTGCTTTCCGTACAGCTGTCCTAGATGGACCAAAGTGTACAGGGGGCTGCAGCTTCTAAGATGTGCTGCCCCTGTTGCTTGGATAAGAAAAGGGGAAGAAAACATAAGGAGAGAGGTATAAAAAAAGGATCTCTCACATCGTGTCCTTGACAGGGTGTGAAGCATCAAAAAAAAAAAAAATCTAACACAGTGAAGCAGCATAAATAGACATAACATATATGCATGTGGATTGGGTAGGGGTGGGGGTCCCAGCCTGGCCAACAGGTGAGCGACGCAGCCCTTGGCGCCTTGGCATCTTAGGTTGCTGTGCCAGGGGAGGCGAGGGAGGCCAGTGGAGACATTGAGTTTGAGTGAAGGTCATAGCACAGCACAGCCCAGAGCTGCCCCCTCTAGCCATAGTCCTGCTAAGAGGTGTTTGTTTATCAGCCAGCTCAGCTGAGCTCTGACACAGGTCCACAACCTTGGGGAAGGGAGGAGGTGGGGTGGGGGACAGAGCATCTTTGTTTCCATACAAGGAGAAATTTTAGATAGTACGCCTTCCAAGGCCAGGTTCAGATTCAGATATCAATATGGCTAAGGCTGAACTTGTAAATTTCCGCGTCTGACTTAACAGTCTTGTACATTCTCTCATGGCAACTCCAAACAGTCGAATTTGATTACTTGCGCCAAGTCGAGCTAACAGCTACTCCAAGATGTATTCCTTCCAACCGTTTTGTGGACACTGCCACAAAGTTCCACAGTCCTGAAAAGGATCAGTGTGCTCAGCTTGATACAGCAACACATATAGTTTCAACATAGTTCTGAGTGCTGCCAAGCTCAGCACATTCTCCACATAATTTGTCAGCAATCCAGATTTCCACCAACTCCTAACAGTAAAATCCAATTATCATAGATCAAATTATCTTTCCGTCGAGCGTTCTCCTTCACGCTGACCACTTTTTTGTTTTTTGCTTGTGTAATTTAAAAAAATGTGAACTATTGCACTTATAATACAGCTTCCAGCTTAATGGTATGCAGATTACCTGCATCCTTTTCTGCCAAACTTTTAGACTTAAATATTCTGAATTTGAGTTATAACCATTTTAGCTGAACCTTAAAAATGACACCATGCATAATACAGTACAGTATCAGGCAACACTGCAATATCTCACTTGATCTATAAGATCTTGTAGGATGTTTTTGCATAACTGTCAGTGACCATCACACCAAAGTTCAGGTCAAAATCTGTAAAATTCCCTAAGTTATAGACATTTTTGTTTAGGATAACGTTGCTTTGTTGTGGCGGCCATTTTGGTTAGAAAAAACTGCAAAAGTCAGTCAATTGTAGATGTTTTTTCTGGGAGTTTTATTAAAATAAGTCCATTTGTTTATAAGATATTTTGCTGACAGAGGAACTAACAGTTCATTAACTGTTAGTCAGTCTAGTTCCTCTGTCAAGGTTTAAAGCAAAGATGTTAGGTTAGGTATTGGGGATAACGCTCAGCTGCAACCACAGCACGTTTTAGCTCAATATTTGTAAAAGTGGCTAAGTTTTTTTTTTTGACATTATATTTATTGAATTTTTTTATAACAGAAGTGAAACAAGTGACAACAATATGTATAACATAAGATTCACGTTAAGTAACTTAATCCCCAAAGTAAGCTAATATAATAAAAATAAAAAAATAAAAAAATAAAAAATAAAATAAAATAAAATAAAATAAATAAAAATAAAATAAAAATAAAACAAACAAAACAAAACCTCAGCAATCTACACATTTCTCTTAATGTCCTTCGTATTGTTTCAGAAACTTGGTCAAAGGTGACCATGCTTCCTCAAATTTCGCTCCCTTTCCTCTGACAATATAAGTGAGTCGCTCCAGAGTCATACATGATGCCATTTCCTTCACCCACATGTGGTTTGTCGGTATGTCCATTTTTTTCCAGTGCAGAGATATTAATCTCCTGGCCTGCAGAAGTCCAAAGTCAATCAATTTTAACTGTCTGGAGCTAAAAGCACAGATCTCTGGGTAGATACCTAAAACACACATTCTAGGCTCAGCAGGTACATTCACTCCAATGATCTTTGACAAAGTTTGCGTTATTATGTTCCAATATTGCTGTATTTTTGGACACTCCCATACACAGTGAAAAAGAGTACCCTTTCCAACCAAGCACTTACAGCAGTTATCTGGAATGTTAGGTGTCCAACGGTTCAGTTTGACTGGGGTTATATAAGTTCTCATCAACCATTTGTATTGGAGGAGTTTCATCCTTGTGTTAATTGATTGCTTTTGGGCTTTTAAGCATGCAGTTTCCCAGTCCTCCACCTGTATCTCTTCTTGGATATCAGCTCGCCATGCGTCCAACCTATCTACGGTGGATTCCTTATCATGTCTTAGTAAAGCTGCATAAAATAAAGAAACATGACCCCTCCTCTCCAAATTTTCTAGTACAATATTTTCTAGGTATGACAATGGTGGTCTGGATTCAATTAGTTTATGTTTTGACATAATGAAATGTTTAATTTGTAAATACTTGTAAAAGTGTTTCTTTGGAATGTTATATATTTGACATAACTGCTCAAATGTAAGAATCTTATCATCCTTATAAAGATCTGCCAATTTCTGTACACCTTTGTTTGCCCAAATTTTGAAACCTCCATCAGCTCTTCCTGCTTTAAAGTTTCTGTTCCCCCAGATAGGTGAAAAATAAGAAATAGAGGGGGTATCTCCAATATATTGATTGGTCCTATACCAAACATCAATTGAGTTCTTTAAAAATGGGTTTTTTGTCATTTTTATCAGTTGCTTTGGGTTTGCAGAATACAAATACAGGTTTAATCTAAGGTCTGTTGCTAATTGTTCAATTTTTATCCATGCTGGAGGTGTTTCAATTGAAAAATAGAACATGATTGCGCGTAGCTGGGCGGACCAGTAGTACAATTTAAGATTAGGGAGTTGTAACCCCCCTCTCTCATATGGCAGGTACAACAGGCGAAGTCTTAATCTAGGTTTTTTATTGTTCCAAATGAATCTGGTAAAAATGGAATTCAAATCGTCAAAAAATTGTTTTGGAAGGGGCAAAGGAATTGTCTGAAAAAGATACAAAAATTTTGGTAATATACTCATTTTGATCATGTTTATTCGGCCAATCATTGATATAGGCATTATCATCCATTTATTTAGTGAATCATTTACTTCACTGACCAGAGGGTCATAGTTTGATGATACAATGGTTTTAATTTCCGGGGTGATTCTAACACCAAGGTACACAAATCCTTCCCTTGCATTTAGAAATGGGGTTTGTATAACCGGGCTCAATCTTTCATCCTTATTTAAAAATAAAATAGAGGACTTTGAATCATTTATTTTATAGCCAGAGAACTGACCAAACAACTCTATTTGTTGTATTAAAGTGGGGATGCTAATGGATAACCTAGTTAAAAAAACTATCAGATCATCAGCATACAATGCCAATCTATGCTCTTGGTCACCCAGCCGGATACCAAACAGGTCAGTTCGCGTTCTTAACATCATTGCCAAGGGTTCTATAGCTAGAACAAATAACATTGGAGATAACGGGCAACCCTGGCGAGTGGAACGTTCTAATGTGAAAGGTTTAGAAGCTAAGTTGTTTGTCCAAACAGTGGCTTCGGGAATTGTATACAAAAGCTTCACCCATTTGAGAAAGTTGCAGCCAAATCCATATCTCGGAAGAACATTAAATAAATATGACCATTCAATTCTATCAAAGGCCTGACATGCATCAAGTGATAATAACGCTGTATCTTTCATATCAGATTTCTCATGAATTATGTTCAGGACTGTTCTTATGTTGTGAAACCCTTGACGTTTTGGTACAAATCCGTTTTGATCATTATGAACTAGATGAGAGATATAGGGGTATAATCTTTTTGCTAAAGCTTTACATAATATTTTAGTGTCCACTCCCATCAGGCTAATTGGTCTAAATGAAGAACACTCTTCAGGGGGTTTATTTGGTTTTAATATCAGTATGATCATTGCTTGTCTCAAGGTGGGTGGGAGAACTTCATTCCTAAATGCCTCTTCATACATGTTAAAAAGTGGAACTATAAGTTTATCTTTGAAAGTTTTGTAAAACTCAATGGGGAAGCCATCTGGCCCGGGGGCCTTACCACTATTAATACTTTGTATGGCTTGTGAGATTTCTTCAACCGTTAAATCTAAATCCAGTTCCTTTTTTGTCTCTTCTGTGAGAGTCTGAAACTGAAGTTGGTCTAAGAATATATCCTGTTCTGTCAAGGCATGGGCACACTCTGATTTATATAATTTTACATAGTATTGCCTGAAGTTATCGTTAATTTCAGACATGTCTACTGTTACCCTACCAGAGGGGGTTTTTATGCTATTGATTGCTCTTTCACTTTGTATTTTCTTAATTCTCCATGCCAGTAGTTTCCCAGCTTTCTCTCCTTGGTCATAATAGGATTGTTTTAACCACATTAAACTTTTTGCTGCTGCTTCACAAGATAATGTATTATATTCAGTTCTCAAACGTAACAGTTCATTCTGCTTTATTTGGTCATCATCAGTGTTTAATTCTAGTTCTAGATATTTGATTTTTTTATCCAAGAGTTCCATTCGTTTCTTTTGTTGTTTATTTTTTGTGCTTGTATAACTAAGAATTTCACCTCGAATATATGCTTTGAACCCTTCCCACCTCACTGAGGCGCAAGTCTGGTCCGTATTTAATTCAAAATAAGTATCTATCTTCTCTCCTATCAGTTTAACAAAGTCTTGATCTTGTAGCCATCTTGCTTGAAAACGCCAGTGAGGTTGGCTATGGAAAAAATTCTCTATATAAATACACAATGAGATAGCTGCATGATCACTGATCACTATGCTGTCATACTGACATTGTTTGACCTTTGATAAAAGTTCTCTTGAAATAAGAAAGTAATCTATACGTGAACGGGATTTATGTATACCCGAGTAACAAGAGTATTCCATTTTATCAGGGTTTTGTTCTCTCCACACTTCCACCAAATTGATATCCAATATATATTGATTTATTAACTTTCTAGTTTGAGCTTTATAAACATCTGAACCAGTTGATCGGTCTTTATTTGGATTTAAAGTGCAATTAAAATCTCCTCCAATCAAGTTAAATCCTTGAAGAGTAGATATAGTAAGAAACAGATCCTCAAAAAATTTTGGTTTATTTTCATTTGGGCCATATACACTCACCAAATTTAAAGTAATTGAGGAAATGTTACCCTGAACAATTATGTATCTACCAGCTGAGTCTTTTATTGTTTGTAAAGTATGAAATGGAATACTTTTGTGAATCAAAATAATTACGCCTCTTGCATAATTGTTATATGATGCATGTATCACCTGACCCGGCCATCTATTCTTTACAGCTTTTATCTCACAATTTGTTAAATGTGTTTCTTGAAGAAAAATTATCTTCGATTTAAGCTGTTTAATCCTATTCATGACCTGTTTCAGTTTAGTTCGTTTCCTAAGTCCCCTCACATTCCAGCTTGTAACTTTTATATAAGAGCTATTATCCATACTTTGCTTTTAATAAGACAATGCATAAAGCTGAGTTAACATAAAGTGCACAAAAAATGTGAGTAAAATAAAATAAGCGACTAAATAAAAACAGAAAACCCTGAAAATAGTACATTACACTCAACCCCCCCCCTACTCAGAATAATAAAGGGGTCTTAGCTAATCCACTAATAAGAGGAGTAGCTGAGCTATGAAACCCACTTCGAAGGCAGTAGTGGTGTCCGTGAACCATACACCATACCGTAGTAAAACACAAATATAGCAAAACCCATACATAGCCATAAATTCCCTCTTCCAAGATGTGCTTAATCAAAAGTATTTCGTATTAATGTGACACATCCAGCCGGCAGGTACACATTGTAACAGCATTGTACGAACATATGCAAATATCCTGTCTAACAAGAAAAATAAAAATAAAATAAAGAGTCACTCCGTAGCTGCCTATGATTTATGTATACTGTATGTGAAATATTAACTAGATAATATTCCAACTAGGGTATACAAACGCAGCTAACAATCATAAGCAGTTAATTTTTGGTTCACAAGTGAACCACTCACCAGTAATCAGTCCTGTCCAGCGTGTGTGCAGAGGAAGTCTCGGGCCTCCTTAGGAGAAGAAAACAGTTTTATCTTCCCCTTGTGCAGGACCCTCATTTTACATGGATTATACTGAAACCCTCTGAACATTCCTTTTTCAGCCATAAGTTTCCTGATGTCGTCAAACTCGGCTCGTTGTCGGATGGTTTCCCCTGAAAGATCCTGATTAAAAAAAAGTTTATTTCCATCATGTTCAATGTTACGTTGTTTTGTCGAGCGGAAAACAAACTCCCGATCTTGGAAGTTCAGGAAACGAATGAGAACGGCTCTGTGTTGGTTCGGTTTCGGAGGTGCCAGGGTACGATGGGCCCTCTCGATGGTGAAGGATCTCTCGGTCTCCAGCCAGCGCGGCAGCATCTCCCGTATGAAATCCAGCAATGGCCGCTGTCCCTCGGCGCCCTCCCGGAGCCCAAAAAGACGCAGATTCTTCCTTCGGCCTCGATTCTCCAGATCGTCCGTCTTAGCTTCCAGGTAGGATATTTTCTTCAAAGCTTTAGCAAGATTAGCCGTGCTAGCTTCTAGAAGCTCCTCCGCCGACACGATTCTTTTTTCAGCTTCCTCCAGTCTGTTAGCATTGGTGTCAACGTTTTGCTTCACCTCTGCTATGTTTTTCTCCAGCGAGGCGATGGACTTCGTCATTTCACCCATACGGTTATCAATGTTGTCCAGTTTGTTTCCAAATCCACCGAACTCTGAGCGTAGCGACCGGATTTCCATTAGCACCGTGCTAAGATCACACATGCTATCAGTGCTAGCGGCCTCCCCTTTGTCTTGATCCGTTGTCGAAATATTAGCTTTCGCTGCTTTTTGGGGTCCGCGGCTTCGTGTAAAAATATCACAGTCCTTAACAGTGGTCTGTTTTGACATGTTCGGATCCAGTTTACGCTGAGTATTTCAAAGTTTTCGGTGCAGGCCACACGGAGCATCCACTTTAAGCTGCCATCTTGGCTCGTGGTACCACAGCAAAAAGTGGCTAAGTTAAGGCATTTCTTTACATTTGCAAAGATGGTTTAGCTTTAACAGCCATCAACTCAAAAGTGATCTGTTGTAGGTGTACACCCAGTAGTTACTTTCTGAAAGTTTCATTAAAATATGTCCAGTGGTTTCTAAACTTTTTTTTAAACTAACAGTTGATTCCAATTGAAAATGTTAAAACCAGATCCACCACAATTAGTTAGCCCTCTGAGTAAAGGTTGTGGATGACTCTCAGTCACTAAGAAATATTAGCTCACTATCTGTAAAAGTTTCTGATATTTTGCCATTTTGTGTTTGCTAAGGTTGCTTTGCTGTGGCAGCCATTTTGAATTCGGATTTAACTCCAAATGTTTGTATTTACTGTCATGACCAGGCCTTGAATGTGTCTCCTCCCATAAAACACGACATTAAGAACTGGCATTGACTGACATCATGCAGCTCACATCATACGAAACGTGGCCCTGTTGCCGAGGAGAAGGAACGCAAACCTTGGAGGATAAATGACTGTTGCTGTTGGATGGAAGTGACGCAACACACACACTCTTTGCCCCACTCCCCTCAGGAAGGAGGCTGAGGAGCATCAAGTGGGCAGCACGGTGGCACAACTGGTAGAGCTGCTGCCTCTCAGCGAGCAGGTCCCCGGTTCAAATCCCGGTCCGGGGGCCTTTCTGGGTGGAGTTTGCATGTTCTCTCCGTGCATGCGTGGGTTTTCTCCGGGTGCTCCGGTTTCCTCCCACAGTCCAAAAACATGCATGTTAGGCTGATTGGTAACTCTAAATTGACCCTGGGTGTGAGTGAGACAGGTCCCTCTTGTAAATGAGTCACCATGGCTCAACGAGGCTAGCCTGTATAAATAATGGTTGAATGAATGAATGAAAGGTATAGAACCACTAGACTGAGGAACAGCTTTTACCCTGAGAATGTTAGACTCATGAATAAATAACCAGAATAATCACTGAAAAATATCACATCATGTTGCTGCTGATCTGTTTTCATGTTGCTGTGTTCATTCGTGCCCATCTGCTCATACAGACTCATGTTCATGCTGCTGTTTGTTACATCAGTACATGCGCTGAAAATGTATCCATAAGAAAGTATGTTAAATTTTACCCCAATCAAAAACCCTGGCTAAATAAGGATGTCCGCACCCTGCTGGCAGCCAGGGACACTGCATTCAAGTCTGGAGATACTGAGGAGTTGAGAAAGTGCAGGAAAGAACTGGATGATGGCATAAAGAAGGCCAAAGCCGCGTATGCACAGAGGATCGAGGGACAGTTCACCTCACATGATCCACGGAGCATGTGGCAGGGCATCAAATGCTTAACAGATTACAAGGGCAAAAGCAAACAATGCCCCAGGGACCCATCTCTGCCTGATGCCCTCAATAAGTTTTATGCACGTTTTGAAGATCCAAACAGACCAGCTAGCACCAGACTCACCTCATCACCAGACGAGGAGCACCTCAAAGTGACCGCAGCAGAAGTGAGAGGTAGTCTCAGAAGGATCAACCCTCATAAAGCTACGGGTCCAGACAACATCCCAGGGAAAGTTCTGAAGGAATGTGCGGACCAGCTCTGTGAGGTGCTGGCTGACGTCTTCACCACCTCACTTTCACTGGAGTCAGTTCCCACCTGCCTGAAGACTGCCACCATCATCCCAGTCCCAAAAAGCTCCACAGTGACTGGTCTGAATGACTATAGACCGGTGGCTCTCACCCCGATAGTCGCTAAATGTTTTGAGAAACTGGTCATGTCCCACATCAAGACAACCGTCAACATCAGCGAGGACCCTCATCAATATGCATACCGCGAGAACCGATCAACAGAGGACGCCATCTCCTCTGTGGTCCACACTGCTCTCACCCACCTGGATCAGAAGGACTCATACGTGCGTCTGCTCTTTGTGGACTTCACATCTGCCTTCAACACCATGATCCCCCAAACTCTGATAGACAAACTATCCACACTTGGACTAAGCCCCTCCATCTGTAACTGGGTACTAGACTTCTTAACAAACAGACCACAGTCCGTGAAGATCCACAACTTCTCCTCCTCCACCATAACCCTCAGCACTGGCTCTCCTCAAGGATGTGTGCTGAGCCCTCTTCTGTTCACTCTGCTCACATATGATTGTACAGCCACACATCCAGGCTGTCATATTGTTAAGTTTGCAGATGATACAGCGGTGGTGGGATGCATCACAGATAATGATGAATCCAGCTACAGACAGGAGGTGGAACACCTGGAGAGCTGGTGCAAAGAGAACAACCTTCACATGAATGTGAAGAAGACGAAGGAGATGATTGTGGACTTCAGAAGGAACAAACACACCCACACCCCACTGTACATAGGTGGATCTGCGGTGGAGGTGGTCTCCAGCTACAAGTACCTAGGTGTACACTTGAATGATAACCTCATCTGTAGCAACAACACCACCAGCCTGATCAAGAAAGGTCATCAGAGACTCTACTTACCGCCCAATTTCCCACCTCCCATTTCTGTCCAAAGTGCTGGAGAAAGCAGTTGCTGCTCAGCTGCAGGAACACCTACAACAACACTCTCTGTATGAGAAATTCCAGTCTGGATTCAGAGCAGCTCACAGTACTGAGACTGCACTGCTGAGAGTAACAAATGATGTCCTCATGGCTGCTGACACTGGTTCTCCCTCCATCCTTGTCCTCCTTGACCTCACTGCAGCCTTCGACACTGTGGACCATAATATCCTCCTCCACCGTCTTCATGTGGAGGTC
>JBBPBX010096169.1:0-13076 GCA_038048925.1 Garcialebias charrua | reverse complement strand
ATATATATATATATATATATAATAAATGAAATATATAAATATATTACACATCACTGACAAAGAAGTCAAGTAAATGTCTGATATTAATGTTGTTATTGATCTCAGGGATTCAGCCAAACCCAGGGCCAATCACTAACTACTGTACACCTAATGAGTTTAAAAATATTTCAGGTCTCCGTTTTCTGCATGTAAACGCTCGTAGCCTTCTAAAAAAACTTGATGAATTGAAAATCCTAATCACTTCTTCTGGGGCAGATGTGATCGTTATCTCTGAAACTTGGCTCAACAATTCTGTTTTGAAAAATGACCTGGCAATCAATGAATTTAAGATCTATCGTTGTGATCGTAATACAAGGGGAGGTGGAGTCGCTATTTACATCAGAGATTCTTTGGCTGCCAGGATTGCATCTAAAAAAACAATCGCAAACCAGTTTGAGGCTTTAGCTGTGAACATCACTTTGAAAGGAGGTCAGCCCTTAACTGTTGTTGGATGTTATCGTCCCCCCTCCGCAACACCTGAAGCTCTGTCTTCCCTGACTGAATTCATAGGAAATTTAAAACACAATGAGATTGTTATGGCTGGAGATTTCAACATTGATTGGAATAAGTCGACCCCCCTCTGTGATAAATTCAAGGAATGTTGCCTATCTCTCAATCTAACACAACTTATCGATTCTCCCACCAGACCAAACATAAAATGTCCCGAAAAATCTTCTACCTTAGATCTGTTTTTCACAAATGCACCTCACAAATTTCCTGGTATAGGTGTATTTGCTAACGTTTTGAGTGATCATTCCGTAATAGCAGCTCTTAGATCTACTAAACTTCCACCTGCTAAGCCCAGAATAATTCAAAAAAGGGATTTGAAACGTTTCAGTGAACAGTCATTCCTTTGGGATCTATCCCACTTTGATTGGCAACGTATCCTACAAATCAATGACGTGAACACCGCTTGGAACTATTTTCATGATAGTTTCATTTACTTTGTAAACAAACACGCACCTTTCCGGCAGTTCAGGATAAAGGGCCGTGACAGCCCCTGGTTTACTCCTGAACTAGCTGATCTCCTGCACTGGAGAGATCATCTTTGGGCCGCAGCAAGAAAATCACACTCAGACACTGATTGGTTGAAATTTCGGCAGCTAAGGAATAAATGCACAACTGCCATCAAAGCCGCAAAACGTAACTACTTCTTATCTCAGACCTCCAAAAATCTAAACGATCCTAAAAAATTCTGGAAAACCATCAAATCTCTCTCAGGCACCCCCCAATCATCTGACCTCCCATCACAATTTCTTGTTGACTCTGTTCCTGTGTCAAATAAGCACGAGATCCTGAACTGTTTCAATAAACATTTTGTTGCTTCTAGTTCATTATTTGACACAGTTACAAATGGAAAATCAGCCACTTCATCTAATAATCAAACTTCTACAAATCAAATCCCTCCTACAAGTCAACCATCAGTTAATCACACCTTCTCTTTTTCTCCGTTCTCAGTCAGTGAGGTAAATAAATTGTTAAATGATCTTGATCCTAAAAAATCTGCAGGTCCAGATGAACTTCCACCTTATTTCTTAAGGCTGGCTGCTCATATCATCACAGTCCCTGTGACCCACATCTTTAATCTGTCCATAAGCCAAAACACCATTCCGGATGCTTGGAAAACAGCCTTTGTTCTTCCTTTGCTGAAGGGAGGTGACCCCACCTCACTGAACAATTATCGACCGATCTCTAAACTCTGCATCTTAGCCAAGGTTCTAGAAAAACTGATAAACTCTCAGATCAAAAATTATCTGGACTCATTTAACATCTTACCTCTTCATCAATCTGGTTTCAGGAAAAAACACAGCACAACAACTGCTTCTCTGAAGGTTCTGAATGATGTTGTTGAAGCATTGGATGCTAAGGATTATTGTGCTGCACTTTTCTTAGATCTGTCTAAAGCTTTTGACACTGTGGATCATAACATCCTGTGTCATAAGCTCTCAGAAATCGGTTTCTCTGATCACACCATCGGTTGGTTTTCTAACTATCTTTCCAATCGGAGGCAATGTGTTCAACATAACGGTACTTCTTCCAGCTATTTAACAGTTAAAAATGGTGTACCACAAGGCTCAGTTTTAGGACCAACCCTCTTTACAATCTACATAGCTAATGTAGGTCACTGCATCCCTGATGCATCCTTACATTTCTATGCTGATGATACAGTTGTTTACTGCCGAGCTAAAACAGTAGCTAAGGCTTTCCAGTTACTGCAATCCGCTTTTGACATCATCCAGTCAGATTTGTTCCGTCTCAAACTTGTCCTAAATGCTGATAAAACAAAAGGAATGTTTTTTTCAAGTAGGAAGGCGGTTCCAACAGATCTTCCTCTGATTTTATCCTCAAATGGTGTCCCTATTGAGTTTGTTGATTCCTATAAATATCTGGGTATACTGGTCGATTCACATCTCTCTTTTAAACTCCACGTGGAAAACCTAGTGAAGAAATTGAAAGTTAAACTGGGTTTCTTTTTCAGAAACAGATCATGCCTAACACTGAATGTTAGGAAACGCCTTGTATCTGTGACTTTCCTTCCCTCCATTGATTACGGTGACATTCTCTACATGAATGCTCCTACAAGCACCCTGCGGATGTTGGATGTTGTCTATCATGGTGCACTAAGATTCATAACTGGCTGTGAGTATCGTACCCACCACTGCACCCTGTATTCACTGGTTAACTGGACATCATTAACCTCACGCAGACTCTTCCACTGGTACACTTTCATCTTTAAATCATTTCTTGGTTTGCTGCCCTCATACATCTCCTCCTACATGTCTTTGCGTGAGTGCAGCTACAGTGTGCGCTCTCAGGACATGATTACCTGCAGTGTTCCATCAGTGAGGACTGAACTTGGAAAAAGGGCCTTCTCCTACTCTGCTCCTGCTTCATGGAATATCTTACAAAAAGATCTGAAGCTCTCGACCTTGACTTCTCTAAATGGTTTTCAGAATCTGTATGAATCCTGGCAAAAACCAATGCAGATTTGTTCCTGTCTTTGATTTTATACGTTTACCTTAATGTTTTGCTAGTTTTTTGATACTTTGTTTAAATTTTTTTTTATTTTATTTAAAAAATGTATTTCTCTCTTTTGTTTTTTTCTCTTTTGTTTTCTATTGTTTATTTTTTAAAGAAATTCTACCATTGCTGTTCATCGTTCTTTAGTTTTAGCAGGTCACTTTCGTAAATGAGCCATGAGGCTCAATAAGATTTACCTGACTAAATAAAGGTTGAATGAATGAATGAATATATATACAGGATATTTTCTGTATGTTCTTTACAAATTTACTGTTCGTTAGGGAGCTCTTAAGTCTGGAACCTCGTAAGTAAGAGCGCTCGTAAGTCGGGGACTCCCTGTATATATACAGTATATATATACAGTATATGTGCATATGTATATATAGTAAATATACGTGTGTATGTATATAAAGGTGCTGTAAGAATTATCACTAGAAAGCATTACCGTCATCCATCAAGTACATTATTTTATCAACTAAAATTATTGAAGTTCCATGATTTGGTAGACTATAATATTTTATCAGTTATGTATAGAGCTCAAAATAATGCATTACCTTTAAATATCCAAATGCACTTTGTTAAAAGACAAAGTTGTTATAATCTTAAGGGAACAGAGTTGTTTGTAAAACCACAATTCAGAACCAGTTTGAAGGGACGTTCTACCTCAATCCAGGGAATTAGATTATGGAATGGCTTGGAGAATGTAGTTAAAAATGCCAAGTCAATGTTTACATTTAAAAAAATGATCAAAACAAATGTGTTAAAAAAATATATGTGAAATAACGTAATGTGTATTGTATTAGTTAGAAAATTAGAAAGAGTTAGTCATTTTGTACTGTTGGTTAAAGAATATTATTGTTTAACCTGATTGTTGGAAAAAATTGGTTGAAGATTATTATTGTTTACATGGTTTGACTACTGTTGTTTAATCTGATTGTTGGAGATAAGGGGCAGATATAATAAGATTTATTCTTCTTTCTGCTACCTTTCATTTTTTTACATTTTGTACACTATCATTATGAGATTGTCTTGTATTGTTTCTTTTGTAAAAAAAATGAACAAATTTAATAAACATAAACATAAACATAAACAATGTTTCTAAACTCTAAATATTCTAAAGGAGCACATAATGTCATGATTTCAGCTCCCTGCCTCCTCGGCTCTTAAACTGTGTTATGTATTATCATCATTGTATGTTCCTGTACAATGGCAAAATTGGCTCTCTGCATTTAACCCATCCACCACCAGGTGGTGCAGTGAGCAGCTATTGAAAGCGCCCAGGGAGCATTTGCTACATGCTACATGCTGTAGTTAGGCCCCTTCTTAAAAAACCTCACCTGGACCCATCAATTTTATCTAATTTTAGACCTATTTCTCATCTGCCTTTTTTATCTAAAGTTTTAGAAAACATTTTTATGCAGTTACAACCTGTTTTAGAAAACCATGGTATTTTTCAAACGTTTCAGTCTGGATTTAGATCCCGTCATTCTACCGAATCAGCCTTGTTAAAAGTCCATAATGACATTTCCATGTCCATGGATGCCAAGTGTCCCGTTGCACTGGTGTTGCTGGACCTCACAGCTGCATTTGACACAGTAGACCACACTGTCCTTCTATCTCGCCTTCAACATTATGTTGGAATATCTGGTACAGCACTCAAGTGGTTCACTGCCTACTTGACCAACAGAACATTCTCTGTCATGCTGGACAATCTTTCTTCCTCCACTGCCGTTCTCTCTTGTGGTGTGCCACAGGGTTCTATTCTTGGTCCTCTCCTCTTCTCACTGTACATGCTGCCTCTTGGATCAGTAATAGCCAGACATAATTTTTCTTTTCACTGCTATGCTGATGATGTACAAATTTATCTACCAATGAAACACAAAAACAGCAATCTTCTCACTCCCTACGCTAATTGTATTGCCGAGATTAAACTGGCTTCGCCGTAATTTTTTGTTTTTAAACGAAGGAAAGACAGAATGCATCTTCTTCGGTGATGATGCTCCCTAACTTTGGTGCTCTAACTTCCAAATACAGACCAACAGTTAAAAACTTGGGGGTGACATTTGACAAGGACTTAAAATTTGATAAACAAATAGCGTCTGTAGTCAAGGCCTGTTTTTTTCCAATTACGTCTTTTATACAAAGTTAAGCCTTTTTTAAATCGTTTTGATTTAGAAAAGGCCATTCATGCTTTTATCACCTCAAGGCTTGACTACTGCAATTCCCTATATGCAGGAATCTCCCAATCCTCCATTAGACGCCTTCAATTGGTCCAAAATGCTGCAGCTCGACTTTTAACCAACACCTCCAGACGTGAACACATTACCCCTGTTTTATTTTCTCTCCATTGGCTTCCAATCGATTTTAGAATTAAATTTAAAATTGTATTATTCACTTTTAAAGCTCTCAATGGTCTTGCCCCACTATATTTGACTGATCTTGTAGCTGTCCGTGAATAGGAGAACACTGAGATCATCTAATACATTTCTCCTGTCTGTCCCAAAGACCAACTACAAACATTGGGGTGACCGGGCCTTTTCTGTCGTTGCACCCAGACTCTGGAATCAGCTTCCTCTGGACTTGCGCTCCATCACTGATATGGAGTTTTTTTTAAATCTAATCTTAAAACCTTTTTATTCAGGCAGGCTTTTAATACCTAGTAGTTTTTTGACATTCTTGTTATGTCTTAATTGTTTTTAAATTTTAACTGGCTGTTTTTTATTGTTATTTTTGATTGTTTGTTTTATTTCTGTATTGTTCAGCACCTTGTTCACCTTCTGGCTGCTGAAAAGGGCTCTATAAATAAAGATTGATTGATTGATTTGGGGATAGGGTGTGCTGCTCAGAGACACCACAAGATGTGCAATGACTGGGGATCGAATCTGGGATTTTTGGCTGCATGGCAGCGGACTCAGGACCCAGCAAGCGCTCTTGGCCACGCCCACTTCTTTGCACTGCACGGTGAACAACTGATCAGATGCAGCAGGAAGTTTATTCTGCCGTATGGGCTGCACAAAGGTGCAGCAGGTGCTGAATAATTTAAAAATTTTATTTTCAATAAAAATTCCATGCAGATCGTGCGGCTCATCCATCAATCAGCTATCAAAAAACAAACAAACAGTGAAGTAGCGAGGGGCTACTTTATTTATAAATAAATACTAACTTAAACTACTATTTTTAATACCTACGGTCAGATTTACTGAGTGTGGTCCAGTACAGTCTCAGAAGGACAGGTGTATCACTCCATATTTACTCCTTGTACTACTATTCCTACTTCGCGGCTTTTCACTCATTGCGGGGCTTCAGGGTACGGATCCTCCGTAATAAACAAGGGACTACTGTGATCAGATTTAGCAAACAAAAATATTGGTTAACTTAAAACGATTTTACAGCTATTGGGCTAACATCTGGTGTGATAGTAGCTGAAAGTCATCCTCAACAACACATACAGGTAGTCCCCGACTTACGAGCGAGTTCCGTTACAACGAGTTGCTCGTAACACGGAAATCTCGTAATTCGGAACGGCCGCCACGTGTCTCGTAAGTCCGGAATTTCGCTCGTAAGTTGGAACGGTTTTGCTAGCGCGACTACAAACACTCGTTTTTCATCGAAAAACTGCTTACGAGTGCATAAAAATGATCGGAAACGTGTGTCCACATGTTTAGCTAACGAACTGTGGTGAAAAAACACAGAAAAACTCGGTATTTTTTGCGTTTTTTCCAAAAATTCGCCAGCTCGTAAGTCCGGAACCTCGTAGGTCAGAGCGCTCGTAAGTCGGGGACTACCTGTACATGTGCTAACAGATTGTGTGTAGTGGACATGACCTTGTCCACTTTTAAGACACCTGTGTACTTTTGAACTGTCCAGTGATGACCTTTACTGACCTCTCAGTAAAGCAGGACATTTAACACAATTATTCCATTAGTTATAATCTGAGGACATATAGTCACTAAAAGAGACTATTTCTATATCTTGATTTTATTCTAATGTAATCAAGAATAACTTTTCTCATTTTCATGATATGTGCTTTTATGCTGTGTTATTCTGAAATGTGTTAATTACTGTCTTCACTGCTGTGTTTAAAGGTGAAGCCTTCGGGTCACAGAGACCGGACGGTTTTGTTTAGAAACTCAGAGACAGTCTGATGAGCAGGGCTCCAGCGTTATCTGTCTTTTTTCCTAAACATTTCTCTCTGCTGCTGGCTTGTAACCTTGGGTTTGATAAAGCAAGTGAACTCCTCTCTGTGTTCCTGCTTTTAAGTTCTAACTGTGCGGAAACGCTTCAGTCTTTGAATGGACAAAGAGTTTGAATGGACGGAGACCTGAAAGCTCTCTGCCTTGCAGCTGGTCAAGCTTGGTCAAGAGCCAAAGACTAACTTGTCAGCTAGAACTGATGGACGTCTCCATCCAGTTCCCCGAGCAAAAGCTCCAAAGTTCTTAATGAACTTCCTTTGAGAAACATCTCGTCTTGAAGTCAGCCAGAAGCTGCCACATGTTTCTGACGGCTGACGCGGATCCGAGGAGACGTTGGAAGTAAACGACCAGTTCAGACGTACGAGGGCCGGAAGGACTCCGTGCACCTGGGAGGCTGGCAATATCTTTATCAGACGCATCGTCAAAAGGTAAAGAGCGGTTTACAAACGTACCTGGGATTTAGCCGAAGTCGGATGGAATGTGTCATCTCTGGTTACACTCGAGATAAATAACTTAATCTCTCCAACCTCTTATTCCTCCTACTCTTTCCCCTCTCTATCTAAGCTGGAAACTATATTTTAAGCTGAAATGCCCCTCAGACTAAATATGTGTAACATCTAATATTTATGTCTGTTGTGTTAAATTTAAGTGTGCTGACGTATTTGAATTGAAAGAAAGTGAAATCATGTCAATCAAGTGTAATGGTGTTAATTTAGTTGATTTATTTTAAATAAATGATAGTGTCTCTTTGACATATCAAACTAAGTTAACGTGTCCATTGTCACTTAATGGCTCTGTTTATTTATCCATCACAAAGATCACAGAAATATTGAATAAACTGAAAAAGAAGAGAATCCGTGAAATTACTATTCAATCTGAATAAGTAAATTAAGGTAAAAAGGAGGTCAGTATTAAACTGACCCCCCCTTTAACCCCTTTACATCTGGTGGCCTCGTATCGGCTTCTAAAAGTTTATTGATAAATCTGTGGTCTCAGTCATGAACTGTAACGTCATGTTTGCATAAAAGGATCCAAGTTTTAAACTCTGAGGATAATGATTTTGGCTGGAAGTGTTCAAAGCAGGCAGATTCTGCATGTTTTTATCATTTGAAGCTGTGAGATTATTATTGTTTCAACTCTGTTAGACGCTGTTGGAAGCATTCAGGTGAAGTTTTGTCAGCCGTAGTCTGTGGAAGTTCTGGTTCGGTCCAGTTCACGCGGACTCCTGTACAAAGCTTTGTTTGACCGCCGAGTCAGAAGCCTGGAAGCTAATTTAACATCTACAAGATTGCTGTTGTGGTATTTTTACATTTTAAAGAAGGTCGAAGCAGCATATATGTTAGAACGTTGTCGGATAGTGGTTCTGAAACCCGAATTCTGCTCCTTTAAAGTGGACGGAACCGACCTGAACGCGCTCCGAGTGAGTCCGTGTTTGTTCAAACAGCTGCAGTGCTGTGTTACTGAGCGTAACTAAGTTTGCCTGTCTAGATGTGCGCGCCGCATGTTTCAGAATTTTGGGAAGTTAAATTGTAGCGTTTGAGTTGTTTTAAGAGTCTATAAAGTTGTGGTCTGCTGTGCAAGCTAACGTTAAAAAGACGTGTCTCATGTCCGTTTATGAGCTGTGATTGGATGATACGAGTGCTGTGTGCTGTGAATCACTCTTGTAGCGAACGCTGATTCGCTGTTGTGTGCTGTCAATCACTCTTGTGGCGAACGCTGATTCGCTGTTGTGAGCTGTCAATCACGTCGCACGCCGTTGCGACCAGCCCACTTTGTCGTCATTTCCGGCACGACATTGGTCGAAGGTAAGGATCTACATTCGCCATGTATGCTTGTAGAATGAACTACTGACGCTGTGATTGATTTGTTGACGCCACGTATGTTGTAGCGAGCTCCGCCTCGCAAGCACTGAAGCTGGTGACGCGCTACGCACGCTGCGTTGGCCCGCCCATTTTTGTCGTCACTTCCAGGTGCCGCACTTTGAGTGACAGGTCACACTCGCTGGTTCACACTCGTTCACACACGAACACACACTTAAACACTCATCTGAAGCCATCAACACTGTCTAGCAACATAAACTTGTCTCTGACAAGAAAGCGGTTCGAGCAATTATCACGTTCTTACTGAAAACTAACCCTAATAGGTTGTTTTCTTTCCATGTACTGATTTAAACTCAGTCGCTTCGTGATAACATACGCGACGCTGCCCCCTGCTGGACGTTAATAGATGAGTTTTCTCTCAACACATCATAAAGTCAGCATTTTTTATGGTGAAAATTACCAGCTTTAAAATTGTTCTGTACACAAACAAAAACTCCTGTTTATTTTAAATAAAGAATTTTTGAAAACAGAGGTACAGACGAACAATTGATGCTCATTTTAAATACTGAAGAGATTTAAAATAACACTCAAAAAAGCATCTTTTATTTAATTTTCAGATTAAATAAAAAAGAAAAGTTGATGGAGAGCAGAGCATTTCCACATTCAAAATTTTAAACAGCATTGGCATACACTGTACACTTTTGGTTAAAAATAGCATTTTTAACGTTTTTCTGTGTACGTTTACATCAGTGAGGTTAATTTGATAACGAATTTCTTTTTCGAATAACACCTGCATGTACCAGCTTGTTGATTTTTACAGACTCAAAACAAATATGGATAAACAATCAGATGAAGTTGTTCCATCCTCATCCTTGGAGGATGCTGATGGTGAGCAAACTCCAGCGCCGGTTGAGGAGAAAATCCCAGCGCAGGAGGATTCAGAGTCTGAGTCAGAGGACACAGATTGTGTTGATAATGCCTTAAAACTGCTAATGAAAACACTCGTGAAGTATGGTGAGGAGGTAGCAGCAATGGACACCCCGACTCTGGACACAGAGTTAGAAAGTCTAGCAACAGGCATAATCAAAAAAGGTGGAAAAAAGCTCAGCGCCGACCGTACTGTCAAATTGGCCTTTCTGTTGAAGACCAGACTGGACCATGAACTGTATAAGAGTGGGGACCTTGAGGATGAACTGGCTGATGAAAAAAATAAACTGGCTGATGAGAAAACTAAACACGAAGGTACCACTTCAGAGTTTGTGTCATACAAGAAAACGACAAATACAGAGATTGAACGTTTAAACAATGAAATACTGTTGCAAACACATTCATATGAAGAAAACATTCGGTCCAGAGGACAAAAATATGACGATTCTATCAGAGAGAATGAAATATTACAGCAACAGGTACAATCGATGTCTAAAGATCTACAAGAGAACAAGGAAAAAAGAGAAGAAGCCCACACCCGGTGCACAATGTTGAAAATAGAGTATGATAAATTAAAAGAACAACTAAAAGAGAGCACTCAATTCGAGGAAAATAGAAAACTCAGTGAACAGTGCACAGCGCTACAAACTGCAGTTGATTGTTTACGCAGAGAATTGACTGAAAGTAAGGTGGAACTGACCTTAACTAAAGAAAACCTCTTTAAAGAAAGGGAGAGGTGGGTGGATGTTGTGGCAAAGCATTCTCAAGGCATCACACCACCACCCCCACCACCTCCACGCGGTGATGCAGAACAGCTCACCGTACCTGTTAAGACCCGCCAGTCGGAGCAGGGACTTGCGTCCTCAACATCAACACCTGCACATGGATCACAGGTAAATGGGAATAGCAATGATGCTAAACTTTCTATTCCAATACCTGAACTCCAGAAGCTTTCTAGATACATTCAACGCTTTGAGCCAGGGCCGTTGGGTTCAATCTATACAAAGAACTACCTAGACTCTCTTGATTTCCAGCTGGGTAATTTTCCAAATGCTACTGCTGAGGATAAAATTGCGCTGATCAGGCTCACCGCAGACTGGCCTGTATATAACTTCATTGTTCGCCAACCGGACGCCATAAAAACAGATTACAAACTGTTGCGTGATACTCTTATACGAGAGTTCACTCCAAACATGGGGCCTGGTGGCTACCCTGATGCCGAGAAGGTCGTGCAAGGTAAGAAGGAGCATCCACAGGCATATTACCAGAGAATGTTCCAGGCTTTCTTTGGTAATCGCAATGAACCGGGCATGGAGGACGACGTAGGTTTTAAATACCTTTTCGGTAAAAACCTCCACCCTGATATAAAAGAGTCAGTTCAAGTGATGGCTAATTTCAGAGACAAGACCATCAAGGAAATGAAACAATGCGCCGTAAATGTTTTCGAGGCCCGCATGGAATGCAGAACACCCGTAGAGGTGTTCACGAGTGCGAGAGCCGACTCCCAATCGCTGGAACTGGAAGGGACGCGAGCACCAGCTCCCTATCCACCGACAGGCGAAAAGAAACAGACCTTTCACCCTGACAAACCACAAAGTGGGGGTGTCCGCTTGAGGAAAAACCCAAGGTGGCTCAAGCAAAACACGGAGGGTGAACAAAAGGATCAAAAGGGGGGTGCGCGTCCAACGAGTAAAGATTATGGGTACAAGGGTAACCCATATAACCAAGGGTGGTCCCAGCAGGAACCCCCGAACCAAGGGTGGTCCCAGAGGGGACACCCGAAGCCAGTCTGGGCCCGGAAGGGGCCCCCACGCCGTGGACCTGCTCCCCCTACCCCTCAAACTGAACAGTCCGAGACAGACAAAAAATCGCAGAAGTCCCGGAGGAAAGGCCGTAGCCCTCTGTCCCCAGAAGTCAAGGAGGAAATACGTCAGATGTTCGACACGTGGGAAAATACTAAAAATGAGAACAAACCCGGTGTGATGTGTAGCACTATCATTGATAGTAACTCTGAACATTCTAACAACAACAATGCCACAGTTGCTGGCAGTCACCAAGACATTGGTGGCCAGGATGCTGACAATCAGGGTAATGACAGTCGAATCGTTGACAGTCCAGAATGTGACAGTCAACAGAACGTTGACTGTAACCATGACTTCATTGTTACGGAGCCTGAGCACCCCTCGTCAGAAAAAGGGGGGGAAAGCTCACTCACCGTTGAAAGTGGCTCGCCACGAACTGAACAGTCAGACCCATGTGTGTCTGCACTAACAGTACTGATAAATGAAGGTCACACAGTCAGGGGTAGGCGTGATAAACGTCGGAGACAACCTGGTGAGTTCCTGTGTGACATTATCAGAAAGGGGCCCGCTAAGAAGGCTTACCTGTCCATCACGTTGGAAGGGATCCTCAGAAAAGAGGCCCTCTTGGATGGTGGGGCAGACATATCCGTTATGTCACCCACACTGTTAGAAGAGCTGCGGCTGGCCGCTAGCGGTGTTGACAGGGAAATACCCCTCAGAGAATGTGCTATAGTTTTGCAGGGTCTCTCGGAGACGAGTACAACCCTAACAGCTATAGCAATGGTTCACATGCAGATTGGTGAGACGACACTATACCACCCGGTATACGTGTCCACCGTTGACTCATGCCCATTTTTGGTTGGCCAAGACTTTATAAACCGCTTCGACGCGGTTATAGATTATGGCGATCAGACAATGTGGACCAGAGTGAGTCAACCACTGCCGATCGATATGCCTACACAGAGTAACACTGACCGTCTAACGGCAGGTACCGCGGAAGGCAAAAGGGAATGCTCAGACGAGAGCACAATCCCTGTGGGTGAACCTCCAACTACAGGTGAGGCAGTAGAGGTCCAACAAGAGAGCCCCCTCTGCGAGCTGAAACAGTTGGCACTCACCGAACACTACCTACCACAGGTAGTCAAAGGTGTTGAGATTCAAGGATCCCACACCGATGATGCTGTTCTGTCCCCTTGGACGGAGAAATCAGCGATCAGCCAAGCTTTCTTTGGAACCTTGGTTAAGAAACAGTTGGGTCTCGGAATGAACAAAAA
>JBBPBX010096168.1:0-13076 GCA_038048925.1 Garcialebias charrua | reverse complement strand
GATGTATATAATCTTTCATTTTAATGCATAAATGTAAAAAAATGAGTTTTTAAAGAAAATCAAGTAGATTTAAATGTATAAAACTTACTTATGCCATGAATCATTTCTGTGAGTGTGGTGGGGCTCGGGTCCTCTGGTCCTGTGGGGCCCGGGCCTGGGGGATGGGCGTCCCCGGGCGTCCCCGGTGCCCGGGCATTGGTGCCTAGGCCTGGTGCCACGTCAGTAAAGCGGGTTCCGGCGGGGGCCTGTGAACATGTTGCTGTTGGCCCCGGGGGGTCATTGTATGTAGTTGCTGGTGGGGATATTCCGGTTTTCCCCTATGGTTGGATCTGGGGGGTGGGTGAGTGGTTCGTCCTGTTTGGGTGACCCTGGGGGCTCTGCGCTCGGTGTCCTTCTTGGGGTCTTGGGCTCAGGTCTCCCTTATGTCTGCCTTGGGTCTTGGGTGGATATCTGATGATTCACGGTCGCTATTGAATGTTCTATTAGAGAAGCCTTATTCACTTATGCATGCTCACAACCACACACAAATGGATGCGGGGATGTATATGTAGATATCATATGTAGATATATAGATGGGTATGTGACTGCATATGAATGTATATGTATTTACTGTATATATATATATATATATATATATATATATATATTTATATATATATATATATATATATATATATATATATATATATATATATATTTGTAGGTATAGGTAAATATATTTATAGAATTCTACTGCAAAGTCGTGAATGTTTTGTCTCCTTTACGCATGTGTGTTTTGTTGCTGTGTTCTGTTATGTACTTTACAGGATTTCAAACGGCGGTCGAGTATGTTTGCCTTGTGCTCTTTTAGTGGATAATTGTTAAGTTTTGTAGTCTTACTTTCTGTCTTTCCTTTCTTTCTATCCCAGCCAGCATGCACAGGTGGGCCCCATATGGTATACATATGTGCAAAAAACATGGGTCCCAAAAGGTTTTGTCCACGGTTTCCATGGTGATCCCACATGGGTTTGCCCAGATAGATTTTAATGGGCCCTGACTGGGTTTTCAGTGGGACCCATATGTTTAACTTAAATGAGACCTATGTAAAACCCATGTGTGTGCCTTGAAAAATATCTACCTGGGACTAAACTGGGTCCCTACTGGGCTAAAATATGGGTAATAAATGGGTTTGTCCACAGTTTCCATGGTGGCCCCACATGGGTTTGCCCAGATAGATTTTAATGGGCCCTGATAAGGTTATTAGTGGGACCCAGATGTTTAACTTATATGAGGCCCATGTAAAACCCATGTGTGTGCCTTGAAGAATATCTACCTGGAACTAAACTGGGTCCCAACTGGGCTAAAAATATGGGTAATAAGTGGGTTTGTCCACAGTTTCCATGGTGGCCCCACATGGGTTTGCCCAGATAGACTTTAATGGGCCCTGACTGGGCTTTCAGTGGTTCCCAGATGGTTAACTTATATGAGGCCCATGTAAAACCCATGTGTGTGCCTTGAAGAATATCTACCTGGGACTAAACTGGGTCCCAACTGGGCTAAAAATATGGGTAATAAGTGGGTTTGTCCACGGTTTCCATGGTGGCCCCACATGGGTTTGCCCAGATAGATTTTAATGGGCCCTGACTGGGCTTTCAGTGGTTCCCAGATGGTTAACTTACATGAGGCCCATGTAAAACCCATATGTGTACTTTCAAGGATATTTTCCTGGGTGTTAATGTTGTCCCAGCTGGGTTAGAATATGGGCAACAAGTGAGATTATTTGCAGTTTCCATGGTGGCCCCACATGGGTTTGCCCATACATTTTTAAGGCACTGACTGGGTTTTCAGTGGGACCCAGATGGTTAACTTACATGAGACCCATTAAAGACCCACATGTGTTCTTACCAGCATAATTTACCTATCGGATTTTCCGATGCAACCTACCGATATTTCTGATCCTTGAAGTATGTCAGAGAGCACACATATTGCACCATACTCTGTGACTTCTATCTTAACATTGTGTGAGTTAAACCCAAATAAAACACTCTGGGCCTCACAACAAGTAATACCCAAACTTTAACAAGAGGCAGTTCTGTAACACAGATGTCCTTCTGACTCATGGTGCAGCCCGGAACACTAAAATACTGCTAAACATTATGGGAAATCAACACAGCACTCCCCGTTTTTTAGTTTCCTTTTTGATTGTGGCACTATGAGTTGTATTTCTTGTTGGCTTTGATCAACAGATACAGATTTAAACTATAATTGAACACTAATATACCGCTAAGCATGATGGGAAATCAACACAGTTCACTCCCCGTTTTTTAGTTTCGTTTTTGATTGTGGCACTATGAGTTTTAATTCTTGTTGGTTTTGATCAACAGATACAGATTTAAACTATACATTGAATTTATAAATGTAAATTCAATGCATAGTTTAAATCTGTATCTGTTGATCCCACATTTATACCACTTGGGATGAATACAGTTAGCCCACATGGGCTTCCCATGCTGGGCACATTATACTAAAATCACATGGGTCCTATATACTGATGCACATATCTGTCCCATTCCCAGTTAGCCCACATAAAAATGAGCTGGGGCCTATATATACATGCCCAGGTTGAAGCCATGTAAGGTCATCCCACATTTAGCCCACTTGGGGTAAATACAGTTAGCCCATAAGGGCTTCCCATGCTGGGCCCATTATACTAAAACCACATGGGTCCCATATAATAATGCCCATTTCTGTCCCATTCCCAGTTAGCCCACATAAAATTGAACTGGGGCCTATATATACATGCCCAAGTTGAAGCCATGTAAGGTCATTCCACATTTAGCCCACTTGGGGTAAATACAGTTAGTAATCAAAAAAGGCGTTCAATACAGGATCAACTGGACTTTATTTGTTGCAGAAAACGTTTCGACAGTTAGTAATAATAATAATAATGAATTCAATTTATAATGCACTTTTCATTAATAAAAAATTCAAAGTGAAATCAAAAAAGGCATTCAATACAGGATCAACTGGACTTTATTTGCTACAAAGTGTAACAAAGCAAAGATCAAAATAAAACAAGTGATAAAATCAAATAAAATCAATAATAATATCGACTAAGATCAAAGATAAAATCATGTGGATGCAGATTAGGCTTGCTAAAAAATAAAATAAAGCAAGTGATAAAATCAAGTAAAATCAATAATGATATCAGCTAAGATCAAAGATAAAATCATGTGGAGGCAGAATAGGCTTGCTTAAAAAGAAAAGTCTTTATGCTGCTTTTAAAGTCAACCAGTGACTGTGGAGCTCTCAGGTCGTCAGGGAGGGAGTTCCACAGGCGGGGGGCAGCCACACAGAATGCTCGGTCTCCCATGGTCCTCAATTTGGTCCGAGGAATATGAAGGAAATTACTGTTCTGTGATCGTAGAGACCGGGTGGATGAATATGGTGCAAGAATGTCCTTTAGATAGTCAGGTGAAGTGCCGTGCAAGCATTGATGGGTAATGAGAGCAGTTTTGTACTGAATTCTGTAGGTGACAGGAAGCCAATGGAGGTTATGGAGAATGGGTGTAATATGTTCAAATTTACGAACTCTCAACAGAATCCTTGCTGCACTGTTTTGAATGTATTGAAGTTTCTGAAGGTTTTTGCCAGGGATACCAATAAACAGGGAGTTGCAGTAGTCGAGCCTGGAGGAGACAAAGGCATGGACGAGTTTCTCAGCATCAGGAAAAGTCAGAGATGGGCGAAGTCTGGAGATGTTTCGAAGATGGAAGAAGCAGGTTTTAAACAGATGCTTAATGTGATTTTCAAATGTAAGATGAGAGTCCATTTTTATTCCAAGATTTGTAACAGAGGTGGAGAGGGGGATGTCTTGACCAGAGAAGGAGATTGTTGTTAAAGTTGATGTTTGTATCTGGTGAGGGGTGCCAATCAATATGGCCTCAGTCTTCGAGCAGTTTAATTGAAGAAAGTTCTGATTCATCCATGCCTTTATTTCCTCCAGGCAGGCAGAGAGAACAGTGAGTGAAGACGGAGATAGGGATGATGATGATGTTCCAGTCCTGATGTAAAGCTGTGTGTCGTCGGCATAGCAGTGAAAAGAAATGTTGAACTGATTAATAATTTGACCTAAAGGCAGCATGTAGAGGGAAAACAGCAGGGGCCCCAGAACTGACCCCTGAGGGACACCACAGGAGACACCGACTGTCTGGGAAGTGGCATTGCCAAGGCTAACACATTCCAGCCTATTGGAGAGGAAAGAATTGAACCAGTCCAGGACAGTGTCACAGAGACCGACCTCCACATGAAGACGGTGGAGGAGGATACTATGGTCCACAGTGTCGAAGGCTGCAGTGAGGTCAAGGAGGACAAGGATGGAGGGAGAACCAGTGTCAGCAGCCATGAGGACATCATTTGTTACTCTCAGCAGTGCAGTCTCAGTACTGTGAGCTGCTCTGAATCCAGACTGGAACTTCTCATACAGAGAGTGTTGCTGTAGGTGGTCCTGCAGCTGAGCAGCAACTGCTTTCTCCAGCACTTTGGACAGAAATGGGAGGTGGGAAATTGGGCGGTAATTAGAAAAAATGTCGGGATCCAAATTAGATTTTTTCAGAAGAGGCCTAATGATGGCAGTTTTTAGAGGCAATGGAACATGACCAGATTGTAGCGACTTGTTTATTATTTGTGTGATTAATGGGCTTATTGCATAGTGATTGGATTTTATGAGAAATGTTAGCCCATAAGGGCTTCCCATCCTGGGCCCATTATACTAAAACCACATGGGTCCCATATAATAATGTCCATTTCTGTCCCATTCGCACTTATCCCACATAAACACGAACTGGGACCTCTACATTCATGCCCAGGTTCAACCCATGTAAGGTCAGCCCACTCTTATACCACTTGGGGTAAATACAGTCTGCCCACATGGGCTTCCCATGCAGGGCCCATTATACTAAAACCACATGGGTACCATATAATATTGCCCTTTTCTGTCCCATTCCCAGTTAGCCCACATAAAAATGAACTGGGGCCTAAATATACATGCCCAGGTTGAAGCCATGTAAGGTCATCCCACATTTAGCCCACTTGGGGTAAATACAGTTAGCCCATAAGGGCTTCCCATGCTGGGGCCATTATACTAAAACCACATGGGTCCCATATAATAATGTCCATGTCTGTCCCATTCGAAGTTATCCCACATAAACACAAACTGGGACCAATATATCTATGCCCAGGTTCAACCCATGTAAGGTCAGCCCACACTTATCCCAATTGGGGTAAATACAGTTAGCCCACATGTGCTTCCCATGCTGGACCCATTATACCGAAACCACATGGGTCCCATATAATATTGCCCATTTCTGTCCCATTCCCAGTTAGCCCACATAAAAATGAACTGGGGCCTATATATACATGCCCAAGTTGAAGCCATGTAAGGTCATCCCACATTTAGCCCACTTGGGGTAAATACAGTTAGCCCATAAGGGCTTCCCATGCTGGGGCCATTATACTAAAACCACATGGGTCCCATATAATAATGTCCATTTCTGTCCAATTCGCAGTTATCCCACATAAACACGAACTGGGACCTATACATTCATGCCCAGGTTCAACCCATGTAAGGTCAGCCCACTCTTATACCACTTGGGGTAAATACAGTCTGCCCACATGGGCTTCCCATGCAGGGCCCATTATACTAAAACCACATGGGTCCCATATAAATTGCCCATTTCTGTCCCATTGCCAGTTAGCCCACATAAAAATGTACTGGGCCCTATATATCCATGCTCAGGTTCAACCCATGTAAGGTGATCCCACATTTATACCACTTGGGATAAATACAGTTAGCCCTCATGGGCTTCCCATGCTGGGCACATTATACTAAAATCACATGGGTCCCATATACAGATGCGCATATCTGTCCCATTCCCAGTTAGCCCAAATAAAATTCAACTGGGGCCAATATATCTATGCCCAGGTTCAACCCATGTAAGGTCAGCCCACACTTATCCCAATGGGGGTAAATACAGTTAGCCCATAAGGGCTTCCCATGCTGGGCCCATTATACTAAAACCACATGGGTCCCATATAATAATGCCCATTTCTGTCCCATTCCCAGTTAGCCCACATAAAAATGAACTGGGGCCTATATATCCATGCCAAGGCTGAACCCATGTAAGGTCATCTGACACTTATCCCACTTGGGGTCAATACAGTTAGCACATATGGGCTTCTCATACTGTGACCATTATACTAAAACCACATGGGTCCCATATAATGATGCCCATTTCTGTCCCATTCCCAGTTAGCCCACATAAAAATGTACTGGGCCCTATATATCCATGCCCAGGTTGAACCCATGAAAGGTGATCCCACATTTATACCACTTGGGATAAATACAGTTAGCCCACATGGGCTTCCCATGCTGGGCCCATTATACCAAAACCACATGGGTCCCATATAGTATTGCCCATTTCTGTCCCATTCCCAGTTAGCCCACATAAAAATGAACTGGGGTCTATATATCCATGCTAAGGCTGAACCCATGTAAGGTCATCCGACACTTATCCCACTTGGGGTCAATATAGTTAGCACACATGGGTTTCCCATATTGTGCCCATTATACTAAAACCACATGGGTCCCATATAATGATGCCCATTTCTGTCCCATTCCTAGTTAGCCCACATAAAAATGTACTGGGCCCTATATATCCATGCCCAGGTTGAACCCATGTAAGGTGATCCCACATTTATACCACTTGGGATAAATACAGTTAGCCCACATGGGCTTCCCATGCTGGGCACATTATACTAAAATCACATGGGTCCCATATACTGATTCACATATCTGTCCCATTCCCAGTTAGCCCAAATAAAATTGAACTGGGGCCTATATATCTATGCCCAGGTTCAACCCATGTAAGGTCAGCCCACACTTATCCCAATTGGGGTAAATACAGTTAGCCCACATGTGCTTCCCATGCTGGGCCCATTATACCGAAACCACATGGGTCCCATATAGTATTGCCCATTTCTGTCCCATTCCCAGTTAGCCCACATACAAATGAACTGGGACCTATATATACATGCCCAGGTTGAAGCCATGTAAGGTCATCCCACATTTAGCTCACTTGGGGTAAATACAGTTGGCCCATAAGGGCTTCCCATGCTGGGCCCATTATATTAAAACCACATGGGTCCCATATAATAATGCCCATTTCTGTCCCATTCGCAGTTAACCCACATAAAAACAAACTGGGACCTTTATATTCATGCCCAGGTTCAACCCATGTAAGGTCAGCCCACTCTTATACTACTTGGGGTAAATGCAGTCTACCCACATGGGCTTCCCATGCTGGGCCCATTATACTAAAACAACATGGGTCCTATGTAAAATAGCCCATTTCTGTCCCATTGCCAGTTAGCCCACATTAATGCTGTATAGGACCCATATATCACTAGACTTCTTAACAAACAGACCACAGTCCGTGAAGATCCACAACTTCTCCTCCTCCACCATAACCCTCAGCACTGGCTCTCCCCAAGGATGTGTGCTGAGCCCCCTTCTGTTCACTCTGCTCACATATGATTGTACAGCCACACTTCCAGGCTGTCATATTGTTAAGTTTGCAGATGATACAGCTGTGGTGGGCTGCATCACAAACAATGATGAGTCCAGCTACAGACAGGAGGTGGAGCACCTGGAGAGCTGGTGCAAAGAGAATAATCTTCACATGAATGTGAAGAAGACAAAGGAGATGATTGTGGACTTCAGGAGGAACAAACACACCCACGCCCCACTGAAAATGGGTGGGTCTGCAGTGGAAGTGGTCTCCAGCTACAAATACTTGGGTGTACACTTGAATGATAACCTCAGCTGGAGCAACAACACCACCAGCCTGATCAAGAAAGGTCATCAGAGACTCTACTTCCTCAGACGGCTGAGACGTGCTGGTCTGAGCAGCCCAGTTCTCACCTCGTTCTACAGGTGTGCAGTGGAGAGCGTCCTGTGCTCCAGCATCAATGTGTGGCATGGAGGCTGCACAGTTGAAGAGAGGAAAGCTCTACAGAGAGTGGTGAAGGCTGCACAGAAGTCTGTTGGAGTCAGACTCCCCACCATCGCGGACGTTTACACCTCCAGGTGCAGGAAAAGAGCCACCTGCATCATGAAGGATCTCACTCACCCAGCACACTCGCTCTTTGCCCCACTCCCCTCAGGACGGAGGTTGAGGAGCATCAAATGTAGAACCACTAGACTGAGGAACAGCTTCTACCCTGAGGCTGTCAGACTCATGAATAAATAAATAACAAGAATAAACACTGCAAAATATCACATCATGTTGATGCTGATCTGTTTCTTGTTGCTGCGTTTCACCTGTGACCATCTGCTCATAATGACTCATGTTCGTGCTGCTGTTTATAACGATGTTTTTCTACTACATTAGGGCTTAGAGTATTACTAGCTGATGCTTCTCTTAGTTAATCCTAGAATGTTATTACTGTTTTTCTCTTGCATTTGTTGTTTCTCTTGTAGTTGTTGTTGGATGTAACTGGGACCCCGTGTACATAATTTCGTTTTCATCACATGTACTACATGCGGTGCAAATGACAATAAAGACTCTCTGACTCTGACTCTGACTCTGATATATTTAGCCCAACAGGGCCAACAAAATGGGTTCCTTTATGGGATAACCATATGGGTCTCATGCAGTTAGCCCAGATAAATCCCATGCCCACTCGTTACCCAAGTAGCCCACAATAACCCCATGTGGGACCCAACTATGCATGTTGGCTGGGATCTTATAAAAAAAATCATAATGTTGTGAAGAGGATGGCTGTAAGGTGAGAAGGGAGGCCATCTATAAAAGGAAATAGAAACAAATACAATCTACATAGGTAATGTAGGTCAGATCCCTGATGCATCCTTACATTTCTATGCTGATGACGAAGTTGTTTATTCTCCAGCTAAAACAGTTGCTAAGGCTTTCCAGCTTTTGCAATATGCTTTTGACATCATCCAGTCAGATTTGTCCCATCTCAAACTTGTCTTAAATGCTGATAAAACCAAAGGGATGCTTTTTCAAACAGGAAGTCGTTCCCAGCAGTTCTTCCTCTGATTTTATCCTGAATGGTGTCCCTATTGAGTTTGTTGATTCCTATAAATATTGGCTTTAAGAATCTGTTGGACTCCTGGCAAGAACCAATGCAGACATGTTCCTGTTTTTAGTTTTCTACATTTGCCTTATAGTCTAACTGTTTTGCTACTTTGAAATCTTTTTTAACTTGTTTGAAAAAAATCTGTATGCCTCTCTTATGATTGTTTATTGTTGTCCTTGTTGTCATCATTCTTTGTTGAAAACAGGTCTCTCTTGAAAAGGAGTCCTCGAGGTTAATCCCATTGAGCCTCGAGGACTCATTTTCAAGAGAGACCTGTTTTCAACAAAGACTGATTCCGAGCACATATTCTGTGGGCAAAAGTTAATAAAGGTTGAATGAATATTGTGTAAACTTTTGCACACAGAATATGCGCTTGGAATCAGTCTCTGATATTACCACATCTAATTATAGGTAATTTTAACATAATCTTAATAATTTTTGTTCTTTCTATGGTCAGTTGTCTTTAGTGGCCTCCTTGAATCTAGTTTACTTAAAAAATGTAAGTAGTACTAGATGTGCATCCAATCAGAATTTGTATGGTGGCCAAAACAATTGTCTGCTTTTCAAAAACTACAAAATGAGCCAATAGGTAGGCATGTACAGACACACAAAAGATCTGGGTTGATTTAGAGTAACATTGTTGGTATTCCCACTTGAACACACACACACACACACACACACACACACACACACACACACACACACACACACACACACACACACATTCTTGTACTCCCCACATAGTGAGGACCAAGTAAAAACACCAGCAGAGTGAGGACCACTAGTTCTGAATGACTTAGAAAGAGTGTGAGAGCAATTTTGGACACTAGATGTCACCCACCCACTAAACACTCCCTCAGACATTGCAGAACAGCAACATTTTGAAAAAAGATTTTGACCATCAAATTGAGGACCGATAGGTGTGTGAAAAAAGGTATTTAACCATCCAAGTGGGGACCGTTTAGTGTGTGAATGCCTATTATGCTCTAACCTTCTGTTCTACTACTTTAAAGATCAGTTTTAGTTTTGTTAGGTTTGGTTTATTTTCACATTAGCTATTTTAACATGTTTTCTGCATTTTTTTAACCAATTGTTAACCAATTTAACATTTGTTAAACTATTTTTGGTTGCTTACATCTCTTTTAAAACCTATGGAACACTTTAAAGGGTAATTTAGCCTTTTGTAGTTTCTGTTTTTAGCCAGTTAAACTATTTGTTTAAGCATTTTAAACTTATGTACACCATTTTAAACATGTACTTTCTTTGAGTGAGTTATAATTACTTCGTTTGTTTAGCTATTTTAAATATTTTCTTTATTTTTCAAGTAACTGGTAACCAATTTAACGTTTGTTAAACAAATTTTAGCTTCCCTACAGCACTCCTTTAGATTATTTTTTAACAATTTAAAGGGCCATATCATCTTTTAAAGCTTCAGGTTAGCTTTTTTTTGGCTTGTTCAACCATTTATTTTTTCTCAAATATCCATCCATCCATCCATTTTCTTCCGCTTATCCGGGGTCGGGTCGCGGGGGTAGCAGCCTAAGTAGGGAGGCCCAGACTTCCCTCTCTCCAGCCACTTGGAGCAGCTCCTCTGGGGGAATCCCAAGGCGTTCCCAGGCCAGCCGAGAAACATAGTCCCTCCAGCGTATCCTGGGTCTTCCTCTGGGTCTCCTCCCGGTGGGACATGCCCGGAACACTTCACCAGGGAGGCGTCCAGGAGGCATCCTAACCAGATGCCCGAGCCACCTCAACTGGCTCCTCTCGATGTGGAGAAGCAGCGGCTCTACTCCGAGTCCCTCCCGGATGACTGAGCTTCTCACCCTATCTCTAAGGGAGAGTCCAGCCACCCTGCGGAGAAAACTCATTTCAGCCGCTTGTATCCGAGATCTTGTTCTTTCGGTCATAACCCAAAGCTCATGACCATAGATGAGGGTGGGAACGTAGATCGATCGGTAAATTGAGAGCTTTGCCTTTTGACTCAGCTCTCTCTTCACCACGACAGACCGGTACAGCGCCCGCTTCACTGCGGACGCTGCACCTATCCGCCTATCGATCTCACGCTCCAGTTTTCCCTCATTCGTGAACAAGATCCCGAGATACTTAAACTCCTCCACTTGGGTAAGGACCTCCTCCCCGACCCGGAGAGGGCACGCTACCCTTTTCCGGCTCAAGACCATGGCCTCGGATTTGGAGGAACTGATCCTCATCCCGGCCGCATCACATTCAGCTGCAAACCGCTCCAGCGAAAGCTGTAGATCACGAGCTGATGAAGCCAATAGGACCACATCATCTGCAAAAAACAGAGAAGCGATTCTAAGGCCACCAAAACGGATCCTCTCAACACCTTGGCTGCGCCTAGAAATTCTGTCCATAAAAGTTATAAACAGAATTGGTTTTTTTCTCAAATATATACAGATCAATTACACCGCCTGGATAGAGTGAATATAATTGTAATTGGATGAGAAGCATAAATATATATCATTCTACCTTTCTATTGGTTTGTAAGATCCATCACACCTGAACATGACAAAAATCACATCACACTAGAGGAGGACATGTCGAATGTACGTAGTCTAGTATGAAGATGAACGTGGCAGAGATATACCAGTATATATAGCAGAAACAGGTAGATCAGTGCATAAACATTAACATTTTAATATAACATTATAGTCATTGTGGACTTTAGAAAAGTGTTTTTGGAAGAAGTCCTCTCCCAAATTTTATTTTGGAAATTGCAATAGCTCACTTTTACTCAATATTTTACTTTTAATACTTAAGTATATTTTATATGAGAAATTTACTTTTGATACTTAAGTACAGTAAATGTACGGTACTTTATGACTTTAAGTCAAGTAATACTCTTAAAGTAAAATTTACTTTGGTAAAAGTTAGATAGTTGAACTTTTACACAAGTAACACTTTGAGATATTTTATACAACACTGACTATAAGTGAAGCTCACTTTTCACAATTTATAATCAATCTCACACAACACTATACTTTAAAAATTAAAGGTAGCTTAAGTTCATGTTTTTCATTACACCTGATGATAAAACATTTTCTACTAAGAGTAGATTAGATTGCACTTTGAACAGATTTTTTATTTAGACACAGGCATTAAATCTTTCTGTAAACAGTGAATAACATCAACAGAGCCTTTGCACATATCTGTATAATGAAATAATTCTAAATTGAAAATAAAAACTGGAATGTGTCAGTGAAAAAAGAGGCCTTTTTAAAAATAAAAATATAAGATTTGCCACTGATAAAAATGGGCCTCTTCATTAAAAAGTAAAATTGTCCCAGTGACAAATAGGGCTCGTCCCTAAATAAAGAGAACTGTCCATACCCTTACCAAAAAGAAGTATACTTTAAGTATATGTTGTTAAGTATACTTAAGTATATAAAGTATATGTCTCTAAGTGTACTTTTAAGTATACTCACAGTTTACTTGCAATATACTTTTTTGCGACTAAATTGGCCCATCTTAAGTTTATTGTAGTATACTTAAAGTATACTAGTAGTACACTTTTTATTAGACTTCCAATGTACTTATAGTGTACTTCAAGTTCATATTTTAGTTTATTGAAGTATACTTAAAGTATACTAGTAGTACACTTTTTATTAGACTTCCAATGTACTTATAGTGTACTTCAAGTTCATATTTTAGTTTATTGAAGTATACTTAAAGTATACAACTAGTACACATTTTCATATGCTCCCAATGCACTTGCTATTTACTTCTAGTTTACAGTTTATTTTATCATTTAAGTTAAATTTTTGAATTTCTAAAACTAATACCGTGTTGTCATTGTAATTGTTAGGTTACACTTGTAAGTTTGCTTAACAATACTTGCACAATACTATTTATATGCTAAAAATTATTTTTTAAAGTATTCTGAAAGATATGTTTACAAAGTCATAAAACAAGGTCTT
>JBBPBX010096167.1:0-13076 GCA_038048925.1 Garcialebias charrua | reverse complement strand
GACACTGGGAGAAAACCTGAGTACTAGACAAAAAAGCATATGTTTACATAAAAACATGTAAACTTGACCCAGAAACACTCCAGGCCCACCCAGGGCCTAAACCTTAGACCCTCTTGGTGTGAGGCAACATTGCTTAGCACTAAATCATGCTGCTTTATCTCCCAAAACTTTACTCTTTCATAAAATAGTTCCTCATTAGAATCCTTCCTTTGATAGCAAGTGGGAAAAAAAAGAGTTAAAAAAATCATGCTACAATGCATTCACATTTTTCCATTCTAGCAGTATGTAGTGATGCCTTCATGGCTACAAAAAGAACGGGCAAATGTACATGAGTTTGATTCACCTGCCATTGTTTTTTGTGTTTACTATAGAATGTGAAGTCATATTCAAGTTTTACGGTTAGATATCCTTCCTTCCAAAACATGGTCTGCAACAGGTTACCCAATGATTATGGCACTGAGACAACAGAGGTAACGAAAAACAGACTCTATCTGACTGCGATGGCTGGGAATCGAACCCAGGTCAACTGCTTGGAAGGCAGCTATGCTCACCACTATACCACCATCGCTACGGAAAACAAGACCATCTGGCAGCAAAAATTTGAAACTCACAGGCACAACCCGACTGTGGCTGGTAATTTCGGAGTTCTTTTATATTCAGGGATGTATTTAATTTTTTCATATGAAGCTTGGCTACTGTATCCTAGATCTTGCAAGCAGATCGCTATTTCTGGCTCTCAGTTAGCACGGTCATGGTTTTATAGTGTTTTTTATTTATTTTTAGCACTTCTTTTCTAACAATTTTTGCTTTTTGCTAGCATTTTTCTAGTTTTGGACCTAGCAAGATTTTTAGAGTCATCTGCTATTGTTTTGCTTCTACTTTATCTTAAATAGCATCTTCCTGATTATTGTGTCATTCTCTGAGGCTTTTTTTTAATATGATGCCATTCTGGTGAGTGATGTGAGCATGTCAAAAACATGTGAGATACTACGTCATGTTTTTGGACACTGGGAGAAAACCTGAGTACTAGACAAAAAAGCATATGTTTACATAAAAACATGTAAACTTGACCCAGAAACACTCCAGGCCCACCCAGGGCCTAAACCTTAGACCCTCTTGGTGTGAGGCAACATTGCTTAGCACTAAATCATGCTGCTTTATCTCCCAAAACTTTACTCTTTCATAAAATAGTTCCTCATTAGAATCCTTCCTTTGATAGCAAGTGGGAAAAAAAAGAGTTAAAAAAATCATGCTACAATGCATTCACATTTTTCCATTCTAGCAGTATGTAGTGATGCCTTCATGGCTACAAAAAGAACGGGCAAATGTACATGAGTTTGATTCACCTGCCATTGTTTTTTGTGTTTACTATAGAATGTGAAGTCATATTCAAGTTTTACGGTTAGATATCCTTCCTTCCAAAACATGGTCTGCAACAGGTTACCCAATGATTATGGCACTGAGACAACAGAGGTAACGAAAAACAGACTCTATCTGACTGCGATGGCTGGGAATCGAACCCAGGTCAACTGCTTGGAAGGCAGCTATGCTCACCACTATACCACCATCGCTACGGAAAACAAGACCATCTGGCAGCAAAAATTTGAAACTCACAGGCACAACCCGACTGTGGCTGGTAATTTCGGAGTTCTTTTATATTCAGGGATGTATTTAATTTTTTCATATGAAGCTTGGCTACTGTATCCTAGATCTTGCAAGCAGATCGCTATTTCTGGCTCTCAGTTAGCACGGTCATGGTTTTATAGTGTTTTTTATTTATTTTTAGCACTTCTTTTCTAACAATTTTTGCTTTTTGCTAGCATTTTTCTAGTTTTGGACCTAGCAAGATTTTTAGAGTCATCTGCTATTGTTTTGCTTCTACTTTATCTTAAATAGCATCTTCCTGATTATTGTGTCATTCTCTGAGGCTTTTTTTTAATATGATGCCATTCTGGTGAGTGATGTGAGCATGTCAAAAACATGTGAGATACTACGTCATGTTTTTGGACACTGGGAGAAAACCTGAGTACTAGACAAAAAAGCATATGTTTACATAAAAACATGTAAACTTGACCCAGAAACACTCCAGGCCCACCCAGGGCCTAAACCTTAGACCCTCTTGGTGTGAGGCAACATTGCTTAGCACTAAATCATGCTGCTTTATCTCCCAAAACTTTACTCTTTCATAAAATAGTTCCTCATTAGAATCCTTCCTTTGATAGCAAGTGGGAAAAAAAAGAGTTAAAAAAATCATGCTACAATGCATTCACATTTTTCCATTCTAGCAGTATGTAGTGATGCCTTCATGGCTACAAAAAGAACGGGCAAATGTACATGAGTTTGATTCACCTGCCATTGTTTTTTGTGTTTACTATAGAATGTGAAGTCATATTCAAGTTTTACGGTTAGATATCCTTCCTTCCAAAACCTGGGGCCTCATGTATCAACCGTGCGCACGCATAAAAACCGTGCGCACGTCACTTTCCACTCAAAACCCCGTATGTATCAAAACTGAACTGAACGTGAATATCTGCGCACCTCCACGCAAGCTCCCCTGTTGGCGTACGCACGTTTCTGTGGTCTTTGTTCCTTTGGCGACACTTACAGGTGATTCTGAGAAACTGTGTCCATGATGTGAAAACAATCATTAATCCCACCAAACACACATGATTAACGATTATTACATCCACATGGACGCAATTAGATGAGTGGATATAAAAGCATGCGCCAAATAGTGGCAACTATATTGACAACAATGAGATGTGATTTCTTTAAATAAGAAGTTAACCAAGCTGTACCAATATGCCTACGTTTAGGTCAGTGTGTAGCGTGCTTGCCTTTAGTTCCAAAGGTCATGAGTTCGAATCTCGCATGGTACAACGTTTTTCTTTTTTTTTTCCTTCCAGATTTAAATACACATGAAAACTAATTACAAAACAAGAAATCGTCTGCTTCCTTTCATTTCATGTATTGTTCTATTTCTTGTTGTTTCATTAAATAGTTTTCCTGTGTTCTTTGAATCTGGAATAAACAAAATAAAAAAAACGTTGTACCATGCGGGAGTCGATCTCACGACCTTTGGGACGAAGGGCGTGCGCGCTCACCACTAACCTATACAGGCATGTAAGAGCAGCTTGGTCAACTTCTTATTTAAAAGTGGATGGTTTGTTTTGCGCTGAGCGTGCCAAATAAAGCCTTTTTCCGTGCTTCTCTGCCTCACTCAGAAGTGATTCCTGTTCACAGTCCGTGAAGTTCCTCTTTTTTCCACGTTCCGACATGATTTGCAATGGAGCAGAGACGACATTCCTGTCGTGCATGGCATATTTAAATGACTTTGCATATTTATACGGAGGCGTGTCAAAGGCGGAGTCGGCCACTCTCTCATGTGCGCTCAATTCCACGTTGATTGTGATGTACAAAAGGAATGTGCGTGGATACCGGTGTACGCACAGTTTGATAAATCTGGATTTTTTTGTGCGTAGACACTTTTCTGGATTTGACCGTACGTCACTTTTCAGTAAGAAATCCACGCAAGTCTTTGTACATGAGGCCCCAGGTCTGCAACAGGTTACCCAATGATTATGGCACTGAGACAACAGAGGTAACGAAAAACAGACTCTATCTGACTGCGATGGCTGGGAATCGAACCCAGGTCAACTGCTTGGAAGGCAGCTATGCTCACCACTATACCACCATCGCTACGGAAAACAAGACCATCTGGCAGCAAAAATTTGAAACTCACAGGCACAACCCGACTGTGGCTGGTAATTTCGGAGTTCTTTTATATTCAGGGATGTATTTAATTTTTTCATATGAAGCTTGGCTACTGTATCCTAGATCTTGCAAGCAGATCGCTATTTCTGGCTCTCAGTTAGCACGGTCATGGTTTTATAGTGTTTTTTATTTATTTTTAGCACTTCTTTTCTAACAATTTTTGCTTTTTGCTAGCATTTTTCTAGTTTTGGACCTAGCAAGATTTTTAGAGTCATCTGCTATTGTTTTGCTTCTACTTTATCTTAAATAGCATCTTCCTGATTATTGTGTCATTCTCTGAGGCTTTTTTTTAATATGATGCCATTCTGGTGAGTGATGTGAGCATGTCAAAAACATGTGAGATACTACGTCATGTTTTTGGACACTGGGAGAAAACCTGAGTACTAGACAAAAAAGCATATGTTTACATAAAAACATGTAAACTTGACCCAGAAACACTCCAGGCCCACCCAGGGCCTAAACCTTAGACCCTCTTGGTGTGAGGCAACATTGCTTAGCACTAAATCATGCTGCTTTATCTCCCAAAACTTTACTCTTTCATAAAATAGTTCCTCATTAGAATCCTTCCTTTGATAGCAAGTGGGAAAAAAAAGAGTTAAAAAAATCATGCTACAATGCATTCACATTTTTCCATTCTAGCAGTATGTAGTGATGCCTTCATGGCTACAAAAAGAATGGGCAAATGTACATGAGTTTGATTCACCTGCCATTGTTTTTTGTGTTTACTATAGCATGTGAAGTCATATTCAAGTTTTATGGTTAGATATCCTTCCTTCCAAAACCTGGGGCCTCATGTATCAACCGTGCGTGCGCACAAAAACATTGCGCACGTCACTTTCCACGCAAAAGCCCGTATGTATCAAAACTGAACTGAACGTGAATATATGCGCATCCAGGTACATATCCACGCAAGCTCCCGAGCAGGCGTACGCACGTTTCTGTGGTTCTTGTTCCTTTGGCGACACTTACAGGTGTTTCAGAGAAACTGAAGCCCCACAGTCTGTGGTTGACTTTAAGAGCGGCTTGAAGACCTTTCTTTTCAACCGAGCATACTCTTCCTCCTCATGATTCTACTTTTGATCTGAGTTGATACTGTTGTTGATTTTAATTGTTTTATTATTTGTCTTATTGACATTCAAATATGTTGCACCTTGTAGCACTTTGAGATTTCCATTAATGAAAAGTGCGTTATAAATTGAATTCATTATTATTATTATTATTATTATTATTATTATTATTAACAGTTCAAGATGTGAAAATGATTAATATTCCCTCCAAACACACGATTAACAAGTATTACATCCACATGACGCAGTGAAATAAAGGACGCGCAACGTTGTGCCAAAAATAAATTTAACAGGAACGGATTCATTCAGCCTTACTGGAGGTTATAATAAATAGTGTAACACGCAGAGCATTTATTTAGAAACAGATATAGTTTTCCGATCTAGGATATGGCTTATCAGCCGTTTTCAGAAATAATAATTTTCCAGTTTGGCACTACTGCTGCGCTCTGGGGAGCCGTGCATCACGCGTGCATACAGAAGCAGCGGTCAAACTGTTCCACAGAGGGAGCTGCAGGTCGATCGGGACTGTGCAGTCCAGTCCACACAAAGCCGGATCATGTCCAATGGAATGGTCTCATCCATATGATTCCAAAGGCTGAGTGGTCGCGCTTGGAGCGCGCGCGCACCCTCACCGGTGTCGACACGGCAGCTGGAGGTGTTTCATTATCTGCGTTTATTGTAGATTTCTCCAAAATGACACGTGAAAGTACACCTTATATAACTTGTAGGAGAGCAAAAGCTTCACAGACAGACTGCGCACAGGGCTGCGGGGCGCGCGCTGCGTCTGGAGACTCCAACATCATGTCATGAAAAGTCTCCACCAAGACGCACAGACTCGTTTCTTCACATCATCTACATAAACAAAGATCTATGTTCTAGCAAACATCCAAGTAAGTTCCTCTGTGTTTACAGTAATAATGGTAATAAACTCGTGCGCAAAGTTAATATTTCCACACAGAATGAATGAATGAGCCGGTTCGCGCACCACAGCAGGGTGCGCGCGCACACAAATACCGACAATCACTCGTTCTTTGCATGATGAACACATTTTATTACTATTCTTACTTAGGATGTTTGTCCTCACTCATATTATATTGAATTCATTATTTTCCCGAATCTAGAAATGATTTCTGATCGCGCAGGGATCAAACAAACATGTCCTTCACACATGCAGGAAGTAATTTGCATCTGTTTAACATATGTAAATGTAGGCGTGTCAGGGGAGGTGTCTCACGTGCGCTCAGTTCCACGTCAATTGTGATGTACAAAAGGAATGTGCGTGGATTCAGGTGTACGCACAGTTTGATAAATCTGGATCTTTTTGTGCGTAGACACTTTTCTGGATTTCACCGTACGTCACTTTTCAGTAGGAAATCCACGCAGGTTTTTGATACATGAGGCCCCTGGGGCCTCATGTACAAAGACTTGCGTAGATTTCTTACTGAAAAGTCACGTACGGACAAATCCAGAAAAGTGTCCACGCACAAAAAAATCCAGATTTATCAAACTGTGCGTACACCGGAATCCACGCACATTCCTTATGTACAACACAATCAACGTGGAATTCAGCGCACATGAGAGAGTGGCCGACTCCGCCCTTGACACGCCTCCGTATGAATATGCAAAGTCATTCAAATATGCCATGCACGACAGGAATGTCGTCTCTGCTCCATTGCAAATCATGTCGGAACGTGGAAAAAAGAGGAACTTCACGGACTGTGAACAGGAATCACTTCTGAGTGAGGCAGAGAAGCACGGAAAAAGGTTTTATTCGGCACGCCTAGCGCAAAACATACCATCCACTTTTAAACAAGAAGTTGACCCATCTGCTCTAACATGCCTGTATAGGTTAGTGGTGAGCGCGCCCGCCCTTCGTCCCAAAGGTCGTGAGATCGACTCCCCCTTGGTACAACGTTTTTTTTTTCATTCCAGATTTAAAGAACACAGGAAAACTATTTAATAAAACAACAAGAAATAGAACAATACATGAAATGAAAGGAAGCAGACGATTTCTTGTTTTGTAAATAGTTTTCATGTGTATTTAAATCTGGAACGAAAAAAAAAAAGAGAAACGTTGTACCATGCGAGATTCGAACTCATGACCTTTGGAACTAAAGGCAACCGCGCTACACACTGACCTAAACGTAGGCGTGTTGGTACAGCTTGGTTAACTTCTTATTTAAAGAAATCACATCTCATTGTTGTCAATATCGTTGCCACTATTTGGCGCATGCTTTTATATCCACTCATCTAATTGCGTCCATGTGGATGTAATAATTGTTAATCATGTGTGTTTGGTGGGATTTATGATTATTTTCATATCATGGACACAGTTTCTCTGAATAACCTGTAAGTGTCGCCAAAGGAAATATAACCACAGAAACGTGCGTACGCAAGCAGGGGAGCAGCCGTGGATTTGTACGTGGATGCGCAGATATTCCCGTTCATATCAGATTTGATACATACGCCACTTTGCGTGGAAAGTGACGTGCGCAATGTTTTTGTGCGTGCGCACGGTTGATACATGAGGCCCCAGGGGCCTCATGTATCAACCATGCGTGCGCACAAAAACATTGCGCACGTCACTTTCCACGCAAAGTGGCGTATGTATCAAATCTGATATGAACGGGAATATCTGCGCATCCACGTAGAAATCCACGGCTGCTCCCCTGTTGGCGTACGCACGTTTCTGTGGTTATTGTTCCTTTGGCGACACTTACAGGTGATCTGTGAAACCGTGTCCACGATGTGAAAACAATCATAAATCCCACCAAACACACATGATTAACGATTATTACATCCACATGGACGCAATTAGATGAGTGGATATAAAAGCATGCGCCAGATAGTGGCAACAATATTGACAACAATGAGATGTAATTTCTTTAAATAAGAAGTTAACCAAGCTGTATTAACACGCCTACGTTTAGGTCAGTGGGTAAAGCGCTTGCCTTTAGTTCCAAAGGTCGTGAGATCGACTCCCGCATGGTACAACGTTTTTCTTTTTTTTTCGTTCCAGATTGAAATACACATGAAAACTATTTACAAAACAATAAATCGTCTGCTTCCTTTCATTTCATGTATTGTTCTATTTCTTGTTGTTTCATTCAATAGTTTTCCTGTGTTCTTTAAATCTGGAATGAGAAAAAAAAAAACATTGTACCAAGCGGGAGTCGATCTCACGACCTTTGGGACGAAGGGCGGGCGCGTTCGCCACTAAGCTATACAGGCATGTTAGATCAGCTTGGTCAACTTCTTATTTAAAAGTGGATGGTTTGTTTTGCACTGTGCGTGCCGAATGAAGCCTTTTTCCGTGCTTCTCTGCCTCACTCAGAAGTGATTTCTGTTCACAGTCCGTGAAGTTCCTCTTTTTTCCACGTTCCGACATGATTTGCAATGGAGCAGAGACGACATTCCTGTCGTGCATGGCATATTTGAATGACTTTGCATATTCATACGGAGGCGTGTCAAGGGCGGAGTCGGCCACTCTCTCATGTGCGCTGAATTCCACGTTGATTGTGTTGTACATAAGGAATGTGCGTGGATTCCGGTGTACGCACAGTTTGATAAATCTGGATTTTTTTGTGCGTGGACACTTTTCTGGATTTGTCCGTACGTGACTTTTCAGTAAGAAATCTACGCAAGTCTTTGTACATGAGGCCCCTGGTCTGCAACAGGTTACCCAATGATTATGGCACTGAGACAAAAGAGGTAACGAAAAACAGACTCTATCTGACTGCGATGGCTGGGAATCGAACCCAGGTCAACTGCTTGGAAGGCAGCTATGCTCACCACTATACCACCATCGCTACGAAAAACAAGACCATCTGGCAGAAAAAATTTGAAACTCACAGGCACAACCCGACTGTGGCTGGTAATTTCGAAGTTCTTTTATATTCAGGGATGTATTTAATTTTTTCATATGAAGCTTGGCTACTGTATCCTAGATCTTGCAAGCAGATCGCTATTTCTGGCTCTCAGTTAGCACGGTCATGGTTTTATAGTGTTTTTTATTTATTTTTAGCACTTCTTTTCTAACAATTTTTGCTTTTTGCTAGCATTTTTCTAGTTTTGGACCTAGCAAGATTTTTAGAGTCATCTGCTATTGTTTTGCTTCTACTTTATCTTAAATAGCATCTTCCTGATTATTGTGTCATTCTCTGAGGCTTTTTTTTAATATGATGCCATTCTGGTGAGTGATGTGAGCATGTCAAAAACATGTGAGATACTACGTCATGTTTTTGGACACTGGGAGAAAACCTGAGTACTAGACAAAAAAGCATATGTTTACATAAAAACATGTAAACTTGACCCAGAAACACTCCAGGCCCACCCAGGGCCTAAACCTTAGACCCTCTTGGTGTGAGGCAACATTGCTTAGCACTAAATCATGCTGCTTTATCTCCCAAAACTTTACTCTTTCATAAAATAGTTCCTCATTAGAATCCTTCCTTTGATAGCAAGTGGGAAAAAAAAGAGTTAAAAAAATCATGCTACAATGCATTCACATTTTTCCATTCTAGCAGTATGTAGTGATGCCTTCATGGCTACAAAAAGAACGGGCAAATGTACATGAGTTTGATTCACCTGCCATTGTTTTTTGTGTTTACTATAGAATGTGAAGTCATATTCAAGTTTTACGGTTAGATATCCTTCCTTCCAAAACATGGTCTGCAACAGGTTACCCAATGATTATGGCACTGAGACAACAGAGGTAACGAAAAACAGACTCTATCTGACTGCGATGGCTGGGAATCGAACCCAGGTCAACTGCTTGGAAGGCAGCTATGCTCACCACTATACCACCATCGCTACGGAAAACAAGACCATCTGGCAGCAAAAATTTGAAACTCACAGGCACAACCCGACTGTGGCTGGTAATTTCGGAGTTCTTTTATATTCAGGGATGTATTTAATTTTTTCATATGAAGCTTGGCTACTGTATCCTAGATCTTGCAAGCAGATCGCTATTTCTGGCTCTCAGTTAGCACGGTCATGGTTTTATAGTGTTTTTTATTTATTTTTAGCACTTCTTTTCTAACAATTTTTGCTTTTTGCTAGCATTTTTCTAGTTTTGGACCTAGCAAGATTTTTAGAGTCATCTGCTATTGTTTTGCTTCTACTTTATCTTAAATAGCATCTTCCTGATTATTGTGTCATTCTCTGAGGCTTTTTTTTAATATGATGCCATTCTGGTGAGTGATGTGAGCATGTCAAAAACATGTGAGATACTACGTCATGTTTTTGGACACTGGGAGAAAACCTGAGTACTAGACAAAAAAGCATATGTTTACATAAAAACATGTAAACTTGACCCAGAAACACTCCAGGCCCACCCAGGGCCTAAACCTTAGACCCTCTTGGTGTGAGGCAACATTGCTTAGCACTAAATCATGCTGCTTTATCTCCCAAAACTTTACTCTTTCATAAAATAGTTCCTCATTAGAATCCTTCCTTTGATAGCAAGTGGGAAAAAAAAGAGTTAAAAAAATCATGCTACAATGCATTCACATTTTTCCATTCTAGCAGTATGTAGTGATGCCTTCATGGCTACAAAAAGAACGGGCAAATGTACATGAGTTTGATTCACCTGCCATTGTTTTTTGTGTTTACTATAGAATGTGAAGTCATATTCAAGTTTTACGGTTAGATATCCTTCCTTCCAAAACATGGTCTGCAACAGGTTACCCAATGATTATGGCACTGAGACAACAGAGGTAACGAAAAACAGACTCTATCTGACTGCGATGGCTGGGAATCGAACCCAGGTCAACTGCTTGGAAGGCAGCTATGCTCACCACTATACCACCATCGCTACGGAAAACAAGACCATCTGGCAGCAAAAATTTGAAACTCACAGGCACAACCCGACTGTGGCTGGTAATTTCGGAGTTCTTTTATATTCAGGGATGTATTTAATTTTTTCATATGAAGCTTGGCTACTGTATCCTAGATCTTGCAAGCAGATCGCTATTTCTGGCTCTCAGTTAGCACGGTCATGGTTTTATAGTGTTTTTTATTTATTTTTAGCACTTCTTTTCTAACAATTTTTGCTTTTTGCTAGCATTTTTCTAGTTTTGGACCTAGCAAGATTTTTAGAGTCATCTGCTATTGTTTTGCTTCTACTTTATCTTAAATAGCATCTTCCTGATTATTGTGTCATTCTCTGAGGCTTTTTTTTAATATGATGCCATTCTGGTGAGTGATGTGAGCATGTCAAAAACATGTGAGATACTACGTCATGTTTTTGGACACTGGGAGAAAACCTGAGTACTAGACAAAAAAGCATATGTTTACATAAAAACATGTAAACTTGACCCAGAAACACTCCAGGCCCACCCAGGGCCTAAACCTTAGACCCTCTTGGTGTGAGGCAACATTGCTTAGCACTAAATCATGCTGCTTTATCTCCCAAAACTTTACTCTTTCATAAAATAGTTCCTCATTAGAATCCTTCCTTTGATAGCAAGTGGGAAAAAAAAGAGTTAAAAAAATCATGCTACAATGCATTCACATTTTTCCATTCTAGCAGTATGTAGTGATGCCTTCATGGCTACAAAAAGAACGGGCAAATGTACATGAGTTTGATTCACCTGCCATTGTTTTTTGTGTTTACTATAGAATGTGAAGTCATATTCAAGTTTTACGGTTAGATATCCTTCCTTCCAAAACATGGTCTGCAACAGGTTACCCAATGATTATGGCACTGAGACAACAGAGGTAACGAAAAACAGACTCTATCTGACTGCGATGGCTGGGAATCGAACCCAGGTCAACTGCTTGGAAGGCAGCTATGCTCACCACTATACCACCATCGCTACGGAAAACAAGACCATCTGGCAGCAAAAATTTGAAACTCACAGGCACAACCCGACTGTGGCTGGTAATTTCGGAGTTCTTTTATATTCAGGGATGTATTTAATTTTTTCATATGAAGCTTGGCTACTGTATCCTAGATCTTGCAAGCAGATCGCTATTTCTGGCTCTCAGTTAGCACGGTCATGGTTTTATAGTGTTTTTTATTTATTTTTAGCACTTCTTTTCTAACAATTTTTGCTTTTTGCTAGCATTTTTCTAGTTTTGGACCTAGCAAGATTTTTAGAGTCATCTGCTATTGTTTTGCTTCTACTTTATCTTAAATAGCATCTTCCTGATTATTGTGTCATTCTCTGAGGCTTTTTTTTAATATGATGCCATTCTGGTGAGTGATGTGAGCATGTCAAAAACATGTGAGATACTACGTCATGTTTTTGGACACTGGGAGAAAACCTGAGTACTAGACAAAAAAGCATATGTTTACATAAAAACATGTAAACTTGACCCAGAAACACTCCAGGCCCACCCAGGGCCTAAACCTTAGACCCTCTTGGTGTGAGGCAACATTGCTTAGCACTAAATCATGCTGCTTTATCTCCCAAAACTTTACTCTTTCATAAAATAGTTCCTCATTAGAATCCTTCCTTTGATAGCAAGTGGGAAAAAAAAGAGTTAAAAAAATCATGCTACAATGCATTCACATTTTTCCATTCTAGCAGTATGTAGTGATGCCTTCATGGCTACAAAAAGAACGGGCAAATGTACATGAGTTTGATTCACCTGCCATTGTTTTTTGTGTTTACTATAGAATGTGAAGTCATATTCAAGTTTTACGGTTAGATATCCTTCCTTCCAAAACATGGTCTGCAACAGGTTACCCAATGATTATGGCACTGAGACAACAGAGGTAACGAAAAACAGACTCTATCTGACTGCGATGGCTGGGAATCGAACCCAGGTCAACTGCTTGGAAGGCAGCTATGCTCACCACTATACCACCATCGCTACGGAAAACAAGACCATCTGGCAGCAAAAATTTGAAACTCACAGGCACAACCCGACTGTGGCTGGTAATTTCGGAGTTCTTTTATATTCAGGGATGTATTTAATTTTTTCATATGAAGCTTGGCTACTGTATCCTAGATCTTGCAAGCAGATCGCTATTTCTGGCTCTCAGTTAGCACGGTCATGGTTTTATAGTGTTTTTTATTTATTTTTAGCACTTCTTTTCTAACAATTTTTGCTTTTTGCTAGCATTTTTCTAGTTTTGGACCTAGCAAGATTTTTAGAGTCATCTGCTATTGTTTTGCTTCTACTTTATCTTAAATAGCATCTTCCTGATTATTGTGTCATTCTCTGAGGCTTTTTTTTAATATGATGCCATTCTGGTGAGTGATGTGAGCATGTCAAAAACATGTG
>JBBPBX010096165.1:0-13077 GCA_038048925.1 Garcialebias charrua | reverse complement strand
GGGTCCCCCTTCCCATGGGCTCACCACCTATGGGAGGGGCCAAAGGGGTCGGGTGCAATGTGGGATGGGTGGTGGCCGAGGGCGGGGACCCTGGCGGTCTGATCCTCGGCTACAGAAGCTGGCCATTGGGACATGGAATGTCACCTCTCTGGTGGGGAAGGAGCCTGAGCTAGTGTGTGAGGTTGAGAGGTTCCGGCTAGAAATAGTTGGACTCACCTCAACGCATGGCTCTGGCTCTGGAACCAGTTTCCTTGAGAGGGGTTGGACACTCTTCTACTCTGGAGTTGCCCCTGGTGAGAGGCGCCGAGCAGGAGTGGGCATACTTGTTGCCCCCCATCTTGGTGCCTGTACGTTGGGGTTCACCCCGGTGAACGAGAGGGTAGCCTCCCTTCGCCTACGTGTGGGGGGACGGGCTCTGACTGTTGTTTGTGCCTATGCGCCAAACGGCAGCGCAGATTACCCACCCTTTTTGGAGTCCTTGGAGGGGGTATTGGAGAGTGCGCCTCCTGGGGACTCCCTTGTTCTGCTGGGGGACTTCAACGCTCACGTGGGCAATGACAGTGAGACCTGGAGGGGTGTGGTTGGGAGGAACGGCCCCCCTGATCTGAACCCGAGTGGTGTTTTGTTGTTGGACTTCTGTGCTCATCATGGATTGTCCATAACGAACACCATGTTCAGGCATAAGGGTGTACATATGTGCTCTTGGCACCAGGACACCCTAGGTCGCAGTTCGATGATCGACTTTGTTGTCGTCTCATCTGATCTGCGGCCGCATGTCTTGGACACTCGGGTGAAGAGAGGGGCGGAGCTGTCAACTGACCACTACCTGGTGGTGAGTTGGCTCCGATGGTGGGGGAGGATGCCGGTCAGACCTGGCAGACCCAAACGTATTGTGAGGGTCTGCTGGGAACGTCTGGCAGAGTCTCCCGTAAGACGGAGCTTTAACTCCCACCTCCGGGAGAGCTTTGAACACGTTCCGAGGGAGGCGGGGGACATTGAGTCCGAGTGGGCCATGTTCCGCGCCTCTATTGTCGAGGTAGCTTATCAGAGTTGTGGCCGCAAGGTTGTTGGTGCCTGTCGTGGTGGCAACCCTCGAACCCGGTGGTGGACACCGGCGGTGAGGGATGCTGTCATGCTGAAGAAGGAGTCCTATTGGGCCTTTTTGGCCTGTGGGACCCCGGAAGCAGCAGATAGGTACCGACAGTCCAAGCGGCATGCGGCTCGGGTGGTTGCTGAGGCAAAAACTCGGGCGTGGGAGGAGTTCGGAGAGGCCATGGAGAATGACTTCCGTACGGCTTCGAGGCGATTCTGGTCCACCATCCGGCGTCTCAGGGGGGGAAAGCGGTACGCGACCAACACCATTTATGGTGGGGATGGCGTGCTGTTGACCTCAACTCGGGATGTTGTGAGTCGGTGGGCGGAATACTTCGAAGACCTCCTCAATCCTACTGGCACGTCTTCCACTGAGGAAGCGGAGCCTGGGGACTTTGGGTCGGGCTCTCCAATCTCTGGAGCTGAGGTCACCGAGGTGGTTAAAAAGCTCTGCGGTGGCAGGGCTCCAGGGGTGGATGAGATTCGCCCTGAGTTCCTTAGGGCTCTGGATGTTGTGGGGTTGTGTTGGCTTACGCGACTCTGCAATATCGCGTGGACATCGGGGGCAGTTCCCTTGGATTGGCAGACTGGGGTGGTGGTTCCCCTATTCAAAAAGGGGGACCGTAGGGTGTGTTCCAACTATAGGGGGATCACACTCTTAAGCCTCCCTGGTAAGGTCTATTCAGGGGTTCTGGAGAGGAGGGTCCGTCGGATAGTCGAACCTCGGATTCAGGAGGAGCAGTGTGGTTTTCGTGCTGGTCGTGGAACACTGGACCAGCTCTACACCCTCAACAGGGTCCTGGAGGGCGCGTGGGAGTTTGCCCAACCAGTTTACATGTGCTTTGTGGACTTGGAAAAGGCATTCGACCGCGTCCCTCGGGGGGTTCTGTGGGGGGTACTCCGGGAGTATGGGGTACCAGGCCCATTGATATGGGCTGTTAGGTCCCTGTACGACCGGTGTCAGAGCTTGGTCCGCATTGCCGGCAGTAAGTCAGGCTCGTTTCCAGTGAGAGTTGGACTCCGCCAAGGTTGCCCTTTGTCACCGATTCTGTTCATAACTTTTATGGACAGAATTTCTAGGCGCAGCCAAGGTGTTGAGAGGATCCGTTTTGGTGGCCTTAGAATCGCTTCTCTGTTTTTTGCAGATGATGTGGTCCTATTGGCTTCATCAGATCGTGATCTACAGCTTTCGCTGGAGCGGTTTGCAGCCGAGTGTGATGCGGCCGGGATGAGGATCAGTTCCTCCAAATCCGAGGCCATGGTCTTGAGCCGGAAAAGGGTAGCATGCCCTCTCCGGGTCGGGGATGAGGTCCTGCCCCAAGTGGAGGAGTTTAAGTATCTCGGGGTCTTGTTCACGAATGAGGGAAAACTGGAGCGTGAGATCGATAGGCGGATAGGTGCAGCATCCGCAGTGAAGCGGGCTCTGTACCGGTCTGTCGTGGTGAAGAGAGAGCTGAGTCGAAAGGCAAAGCTCTCAATTTACCGATCGATCTACGTTCCCACCCTCATCTATGGTCATGAGCTTTGGGTTGTGACCGAAAGAACGAGATCTCGGATACAAGCGGCTGAAATGAGTTTTCTCCGCAGGGTGTCTGGACTCTCCCTTAGAGATAGGGTGAGAAGCTCAGTCATCCGGGAGGGACTCGGAGTAGAGCCGCTGCTTCTCCACATCGAGAGGAGCCAGTTGAGGTGGCTCGGGCATCTGGTTAGGATGCCTCCTGGACGCCTCCCTGGGGAGGTGTTCCGGGCATGTCCCACCGGGAGGAGGCCCAGAGGAAGACCCAGGACACGCTGGAGGGACTATGTTTCTCGGCTGGCCTGGGAACGCCTTGGGATTCCCCCAGAGGAGCTGCTCCATGTGGCTGGGGAGAGGGAAGTCTGGGCCTCCCTACTTAGGCTGCTACCCCCGCGACCCGACCCCGGATAAGCGGACGAAAATGGATGGATGGATGGACACCAATTAATCAGATTGAACTTTCTCTTTAATGTGTGTTAATTCAGAATTGATCAACAGTATATTTTTGTCATTTAATGATGATTTTACTAAGCTGGTATATTTTAAATATGCCAAAGTTAAGAGAACATCTCAGAATGATCTTGCTCTAAACTGTCTGCTCTGTGCAGAATAACTGTCTTAAAGTTGACTGAACAATCCGTCGTATTTGTTTGAAGTGTTTTTGGAACGAAGGAAAAGTTCCAGACATAATTTGCTTTCTGTCTCCCGTCCTTTCTAAAAACAATGAATCTGTTCTCAAAACAAATTACATGGCTTGTTCACATGCACCTGCATCTTCTGACGTATGTTTTCTATGTATTGTCTACCCTATCATCTGTCACTCAAACTCACTCACTTGCAAAGTCACACCCTCTCTAGGGGTACGACAACCAATCAGCAGGAAGTATGTGACTAAGTCACACCCCCTTCTTAAAGGGACACTTCCTGTTGATTCTGGAGTGCAAAGGGAACCACTAACTCAACAACAGTGAGTTCTCTGGGAGAATGAAAGATGCATAGACGTCTTTCTCCAAGCTGTTGTACGTCCCGGCCATCAGCCAAAGGCCCACGTCTTCAGCGAGGCTTAAACAGCACGTCAGCTGTTAGCCATCTGAGGGTCACTGCTCCAAGCTGTGAACACTTTTCCTGGAAGTTATCTTGAAACCAAACCGGAGCTGATAACATTACTCTGGGAGGCTTCAGCAGACCTCACGAGACCGTGGCAAGATGAAATTGTGTCGCCTGTAAAACGCAGCAAGGCATGCGCGTCTGGCTTGACTAATTTACTGGAGTCGAGATAAGAAAATCTTCACAAAGGTAAACGTTGTTTCATCACGGTACGGATGTCCAGCCGAAACCAAACAGAGGATGAACCACTCTGGTTAACATCTCAAGATAAGATTCAACCATTTCCTTTCTTTAACCTTCCTCCTTAACTCTTTATGTTTATTTCTAAATGTAAACTATAAGTTTTGTGCCACAGAAATAAGTTAATATAAAACCCATTAACTTGTGTTCTGTTGTCTTATGTTTTAATCTGCTGAAAAGTTAGTTATAAGTTGTGATTGATCAATCTATGTAAATATGTTGTGATTGTAATTTGATGATTTTGTTATTAAATGATTCTGCCTTTGGCTGGTCAACATAATAATGTTTCCTGTCAAGTTACATTACATTCACTGAGTCACAGATTTATTGATTTAGTCTGAAAAAGTTGAGAACCCATATAACTGATGATAAATTTGTGTCAGTCTAAACCTGCTCAAATCTATCATCTAAATTATAGATAAGTCAGCAAACTGACGTATTTATCTATATTATTACACACATAATATATTTAGAATTTTCTTTATTTTGCATTTTCTTTTCTTTCTTTTTCTTTTGCATTAGGTTGTTTGCTAATTTGGGTGCACACAGTTAGTAAAACACCTGATGTTTATTTAGATCATTAACTATTTTGTTTTGCTGAGTTTGAAGGACTGGCTGGGGGAAGATGATTGGTTGAAAGGCAAACCAGGAAGTGGAACAACCCATCAGGCTGCTGGAACAATCCATCAGGCTGCTGGAAGCAGGGGACTTGATGTTGAAGAATCTGCCATTCTCTACTAATAGCTTAACTGCTAAAACATTTTGGTGTTGGGTTGTTTTGTGTTTTGATAGTTGTGTTCTAGTTCAAATGTTTTGATATGAATTAGCTATTTATGTGTATGTGCTGTTTGTCTTTGTGTCACCTCTTACCCCTCCTCGTTCATGTAGGCTAGCCTTTGTGTATAAATTCCCTTGTCTGTTCATTGTGAAGGTCAGTTTCTGGTTTGTTATCCTGTGTTAGGTATGCCTTAGTTGATGATTTCTATTGGGCCCATTTTTCTATATTTTGAGATTAGCTGTTAAAGCTTTTTGTTAAAAACTTTTTGAAAATAAATTGGAAATATTTTTCATATAACCTTTGTCCCTGTGCCTTACTGGTCGGACCCTCACAGTTGGTGTCAGAAGTGGGATCCACCAGTTAAGGACAAAGGCATTTTTAATGAAAAAAAAAAAAAACCTAAACAATGAAAGGAGTCAGAGGTGGTAAAGGCAAGACAGCTCCATCAGACAAGGAAGCTCATACAGAGCATGAGGAGTGTGCTGCAGCTTGTGAAGAGGATGAAGAGAGAGCCAACCATATCTGACCTGGCAGGAATCCTTCAGGCCCACATTGGACAGCAGAAAGCTCGAGATGCACTGTGGGAGGATGAAATGGCATGTCAAGATCACAGGTTTAAGACTCTCCAAAACCAGTTCTGTTTATTTCAAGAGAAGTTTCAGGCCCAGTCTTCTGCAGGCCTGAGGCCTTTTGTGCAAGCCCACGCCCATTCCTCTGCAGCCCTGAGACCTGATGATGTAGAACCTGCTCTGTCTGCTAAGTCAGGTGACTCAGCTTCTACTAATTTTTTAAAAGAACCAAAACTGCAAAAGCTAAATGATGATGATGACATTGAGAACTTCCTTATAACCTTTGAGAGGTTATCATGTGTTTGCAGATGGCCAAAAGGTGACTGGGCATTTCAGTTGGCTCCATTATTGACTGGTAAAGCCAGGAGTGCATATGTACATATGGATGTGGATGAATCAATGGACTATGATAATGTTAAAGCTGCTATTTTACAGAAATATTAAATTAACAGTGAGACTTATCGTCAAAGGTTCCGCTCTCTTCATGTGGAGCCAAATGAGTCCCCCAAGGAGCTTTATGTGAGACTTAAAGAACTGTATGGCAAATGGGTTCAGCCCCGAGGTAAGACTGTTGAAGAGATAAATGACGTCATGATTCTTGAACAGTATTTCCGAATGTTGTCTCCAGAACTCCAAGTTTGGATTAAGGAACAAAACCCTAAAGATGCCGCAGAAGCAGTTTCCCTGGCAGATGCCTTTGTGGCTGCCCGGAGGAAGACTCAATCATGGGCTTTTAAAGCTACAAAAAGGGATTTATCCCAATTCCAGGTAACACCAGTCAAACTGGAAATGTAAGTAAGCAGTCTGGAAAAGAAAAATGTTATTCCCCCAGTCAAACAAAATCTTGGAAAAAAACCCATCTGCTATTTATGCGGGCAGGAAGGCCACACAAAGCCCATGTGTCCTCAAAATCCTGCAAAACTCTCTCAGATGTGTTTTGTACCCAGAGAGAATCGCGTATTGAAGCAACGGAACCAGCCACTGATGGAGACCACTGTGGAGATAGATGGGCAAAGGGTCAAAGCCCTGATTGACACAGGAAGCACCCAGTCATTGGTACACCGCAGGTATGTCCTACCACAGAATATTTGCACCTCTGAAACAATACCCATCTGCTGTGTTCATGAGGATGAAAAACAATATCCAACGGCAGACATTTACATGAGAGTGCAAGGACATGTTTACCTGTTAAATGTGGGTGTTATGGATGAATTACCTTTTCCTGTTGTCTTGGGAAATGATCTTCCAGTTCTCACCGACCTAATAAATGCTTCTAAAATGTGCAATGTTGTGCTGACACAATCTCGGGCAAAGACATCTGTGGAAGATGAGCCCAGCCTAAAAGCCTTGCCATTCTATGAGGCTGAGATTGAAGTGGGTCAAACTAAAGAACGCAAGTCTCGTGCACAACGCAAGCGAGAAAGGTTCAAACATACCACAACCTCTATGTTACCTGAACCAGAGGTACAGCTAGACTTTGAAATCCCTGATAATATTAGTGAGCTGCAGAATCAGGATAGAAGTCTGGCTGACCTTATTAAGAGAGTTGAAGAAGGTGGAACTGCAGAGGAATTTCATATGCAAAATGGCATCCTCTATAGGAAACATGGAGAAGTACAACAGCTTGTGTTACCCAGAAAAGCCAGAAAAACAGTATTAACGTTGGGCCATTCAATTCCTTGGGCTGGCCACCTGGGGAAACATAAAACAATGGCCCGAATCCAACGGTGTTTCTAGTGGCCTGGATTACACAAAGATGTTGCCAGTTTTTGCAGGAGTTGTCCTCAGTGTCAAAAAACATCCACCAGATTTGCAGCGAGAGCTCCTCTTCAGCCTCTTCCTATTATAAATATACAATTTGAACGTTTGGGCATGGATGTTGTGGGACCAGTGGAGAAGAGCAAATCAGATAACCGATTTATGTTGGTTATCACTGATTATGCAACCAAGTATCCAGAAGTGTTCCCTCTGATATCTGTTAAGGCTAAGACTGTTGCATTTTGCCTGGTTCAGTTTTTTTCACGAGTGGGGTTCCCCAAAGAAATACTGACTGATCAAGGGACAAATTTTATGTCCAAATTATTAAACTGATTGGCATTAAGGGACTGAGAACCACCCCATATCACCTACAAACTGATGGACTCATAGAGAGGTTTAATCAGACTCTTAAGAACATGCTTCGTAAATTCATCAATGAAGCTGGGTCTGATTGGGATCAGTGGCTCCCTTACCTCTTGTTTGCATATCGGGAGGTACCCCAAGCCTCTACCGGATTTTCCCCCTTTGAGTTGCTTTTTGGTCATGAGGTACGAGGTCCACTGGGCCTTTTGAAAGAAAAGTGGGAGGGGGAGAAACCTGCACAGGAACCTGTTGATACAATTTCTTATGTCCTCCAGATGAGAGAGAAGTTGGAAAAGATGACCTCATTGGCTCAGGAACATATGCGTGTCTCTCAACAGAAGCAAAAAACCTGGTATGATCAAACGGCACATGTAAGGAGTTTTGAACCAGGTCAAAAGGTATTGGTACTGCTACCTACTGATGACAGCAAGTTTTTTGGCTTAGTGGCAAGGTCCATATGAGGTTGTTCAAAAAACTGGGTCCCACCACTTACAAGATCTGTACTCCAGATAAGAGACGCAGTACTAGAGTTCTTCACATTAACCTGCTGAAGGAATGGGTCTCAAGGCCTGAGGGGAAGCAAGATGTATTTTTCATCAGAAGTGTATCAGATGAGGAGGTGGAGGAACAATACCTGCCTTTACCATCAGTTTCTGCTCTTGACCTGAGTCATCTCTCCCCAGAGCAGCAGTTGCAAGTGAGAGCCCTTTGTAACATCAATGTGTTTCATGATAATCCTGGACATACTGATTATATTAAACATGATATTCGTCTGAAAGAAAATGCAGCTGTGAAACGAAGGAGCTACAGGATCCCTGAGCGTCTCCTTGGCCCTTTAAAAGAGGAGATTGAATTAATGTGTTCTCTGGGTATCATTGAGACTTCTCACAGTGACTGGTGTAATCCTATTGTCCTTGTACCAAAAAAGGATGACACCATGAGGTTCTGTATAGACTTCCGTTATTTGAACTCTTGTTTCCAAGTTTGACTCTTATCCAACTCCCCGTATCGATGACATGATTTGTTGTCTTGGAAGAGCAAAATTTCTTACCACCATTGATCTCTCCAAAGGTTATTGGCAGGTTCCCCTTACCACCAGGTCTCGTGAACTGACAGCTTTCCGGACACCTTGGGGCCTCTATCAGTTCACCGTCATGCCTTTTGGGCTTCATGGAGCACCTGCAACCTTCCAGAGACTTATGGATAAGGTACTGGAAGGTCTTTCAAATTTTGCATCTGCTTATTTGGATGATATTGTCATCTACAGTAACAGCTGGGAGGACCATCTGCAACATCTTAAAGCTGTTTTTGAGTCTCTTCATGCTGCAGGTCTGACTGTTAATGCAGCTAAATGCACCCTTGCCAAGGAGGAAGTTCAATATCTCGGACATATTATTGGCAATGGAGTCATCAAACCTCAGATCCAGAAGGTTCAAGCAATTCAGTCATGTCCACTGCCGCAGACCAAGAAATACAAATTTTAGCTATGTAAATATAACATGAGAGGAGATTTGGAAATACTCTCTGTCCATCGATCTTTCCTTTATGTGAGATGGATACTTTGGCCAAAAACAATCAATCATGTAATGTTTCTTGGTTTGCCTAGGACAGCAGATCTCATCAAAATGTAGAATTTCCTCTAAAGATATGTATAAATGATCTGTTTCAGATAACAACTGAACACGTCCAGAGTCAGGAGATAGCAGGCAGAACCAGACCCATTCAGTTCCTTGTAACCTGAACATGAAGACAAAGGTAGATTTTGGTTCTTGTCTTCCTAAACCGAATTACTTGCTGCAAGTTGTTTTCTCAACCTCCATGTTCAATTGACGTGTGTGTGTGTGTGAGTGTATGGTGGTTTTTATGGACAGTGGTTTGTTAGGACAGTCATGAGCTATAAACATGAGCTATAAACACTCAGACAATCAACCACTTCATAGCACATGACTTCCCTAACAAACCACTGTCCAGAAAAACCACAAAACACTCACACACACTAACACACACAATCTCAGTTGAACATGTTATATCTACATGTGCATGTATATATGTACAATGTATATATGTGCAATATATGTATGTGCATATAGTGTATATACATCTAGATGTATATGCATATGTACATATATGCATATTCATGTATATATAATGTACATATATGCATTTACATGTTTATATGCATTTGCATTTACATGTATATATGCACTTACATATATATATACATGTACATCTGCACTTACATATACATGTAGATATGCACTTACGTATACATGTAATATGCATGTAAATATAACATGTTCAACTGAAATTTTGTGTGTTTGTATGTGTGGCTGTTTTGTGATTTTTATGGACAGTAGTTTGTCAGGACAGTAATGAGTTGTAATATGTTCTATTGTCTGATTGTTTAAGGCGTATGACTGTCCTAACAAAGCACTGTCTATAAAAACCACAAAACACTCACATACACTAACACACACAATCTCAATTGAACATGTTATATCTACATGTACATGTCTATATGTACAGTGTATATATGTGCAGTATATGTATGTGCATATATACATCTAGATTTGTATGCATATATGCATATTCATGTATATATACTGTACATATATGCATTTACATGTTTATATGCATTTGCATTTACATGTATATATGCACTTACATATATACATGTACATATGCACTTACATAAACATGTATGCACTTACATATACATGTAATATGGATGTAAATATAACATATTCAACTGAAATTGTATGTGTTTGTGTGTGTGACTGTTTTGTGGTTTTTATGGACAGTGGTTTGTCAGGACAGTAATGAGCTGTAATCTGTTTGATTGTCTGATTGTTTAAGGCGTATGACTGTCCTAACAAACCACTGTCCATAAAAACCACAAAACACACACACACTAACACACACAATCTCAATTGAACATGTTATATCTACATGTGCATGTTTATATGTACAGTGTATATATGTGCATATATACATCTAGATGTATATGCATATGTACATATATGCATATTCATGTATATATACTGTACATATATGCATTTACATGTTTATATGCATTTGCATTTACATGTATATATGCACTTACATATATATATGTACATATGCACTTACATATACATGTATATATGCACTTACTTATACATGTAATATGACTAATATGACTGTAATATGTCCCAAGAGGGACACATGCTGCTTCTCGCTTCAATGCGCCCCTGGGCGGAACTGCCATTCTGGGAGCGTAATTCTTGGGCGAGAGCACTGTGACACAGGTACACATCATAATCTGTCCAATCCCCAGGGCGTGGCCCACAATTTATAACTTGACATAGATCAAATTGGAACGTAGTAGCAGCGGCGGCCGCCACTAGAGGGTGCTAGGGGCGCCGTCCCTCCTTGGAACTGTAGCTCTTTACCATTTGAAGATTATTTTTTTTTATAAAAATGAAATAATAAAATAAAAATAGTTTGAAATGTATGCATATATGTTTTTAGTTGTATAGGATAAATATTTTATGAGTAATGAGTTGTTTGTTTCAAAAAACGTTTTCTGATTGTGACGTACTTCCGGGTTCCCCGCTGGGCGCCGCTAATCGGCTTTTCCATTGAATCTAATTATAACTAGCGCTAAGCGCATTTTATGTCCCATCTGTCCAAAATTATTGGACTGTACAGGTCGCAATTTCCGTCGCCCGGAGGCTTGGACTCGTCTCGCATCGCCGCGGTTCGCCGGTGTTTCCGGTTTGACTACCGAGGAGGGGGGCCGAGTGGGGGACCATCTTTGTACACAGTCAGAGCTGATCCTAGCGACGTTGAAACAGCAGTAATTATTAATGGTGCCTTTCTATACAGGTAAGCAAGTAATATTAAGTGAGTTTAATGAATCGCTAAGCGCACATTTTGAGCTGATTCATCTGTGTGCGTCACGTGGTGTCGTGTTTTGCGGTCAGTCACACAGTAGCTAGCTACTAGCTGTGCTTATGCTGTGGTGTACTGTACTTTATAAAAGTTGCTAGTTATAAACCCGAATGTGACCTGAAGACGACTCCTGTCTGTCCATCTTCAGCTTTGAACTGTTTTACTTCTCAGAGTGTCTGTGTTAGTTAACTTTTGTCTCGTTTCGTTTTGCAGCAGTTGCAAATTTTCTGATGAATAAATCTGAATGAATAAATAAACTTTAGTTTTAGTTTAGTTTAGTTAAACTTTAGTTTCATTATAAGTTGTGCTGTTGTTTCAAAGACACTCTAAACTTAAATAAACCTGGTAGTCCCCGACTTACGAGCGCTCTGACCTACGAGCGCCCGGACTTACGAGCTGGCGAAAGAGAAGTAAATTTGTAAAAAATACAACACTTTTTTGTGTTTTTAGATGAAAGTGTGTTAGCTAACCGTTTGGAAACATGTTTCCGACCATGTTTATGAACTAATATGAACATTTTTGATGAAAAACGAGTGTTCGTAGTAGTGCTAGCATAAATGTTCCAACTTACGAGCAAAAATCCGGACATACGAGAACATGTGCTTCGTGTTCCAACTTACGAATTTACGTGTTACGAGCAACTCGCAGGAACGGAACTCACTCGTAAGTCGGGGACTACCTGTAGCAGAAAGATTAAATAGTTTGAAATTTTCATGTTATGAAACATTGATTATATAATTATTTGAATTTAATTTTAATATTGTAAAGATCACTGTGGATGGGATGCAATTGAAATAACCTGGATATTATTATTAATGTTGTATTAAGAAAGTTAAAATGTGATTACATACTTATGTGTACACAAAGCACTTCAAGCAATGTGGAAAATGCTAAAAAAATACATAATTAATGTGCCTTCTGTACTTTCTTTACAGAAAAAAATCCACACAACACCTTCATCTCTAGACACCAGCAGTGATTATTTCCAATCTACCTGGTTAACAGACAGGTGGTGTACAGAAGAAAATCCAAGATGTCTATGTAAATGCACACTACGTCCACTGCTATGCTCACCAGCTTAACCTTATCATACAGCAGGTGACTTCCCATATCCCAAAAGTGAGTATTTTCACTTGTGGTGTTTTACAATTTTTAACACTGTATTGATCTGGAAAATGAAAACAAAGTCTCTTGCAAGTTACTAGCTTATTAACATTGAAACATTTAAGGTACATTTATATGGTGAAATGTTATATAGGCTAAGATGCATTAGGAGTCAACTCAGGACCTTTAATATTAGGAATATTTAAGAGAACTGTCTGGTACTAAAAAAAATACAGTAGATTGATACTATTTATTTGCTCTCTCCACTGCACACCTGTAGAAGGAGATGAGGTCTGAACTTCTCAGACCAGCTCATCTCAGCCGTCTGAGGAAGTGGAGTTTCTGATGAACTTTCTTGATCAGGCTGGTGGTGTTGTTGCTCCAGCTGAGGTTATCGTTCATGTGTACCGTACACCTAAGTACTTGTAGCTGGAGACCACTTCCACCGCAGATCCTCCTATGTTCAGTGGGGTGTGGGGTTTGTTTGTTCCTTCTGAAGTCCACAATCATCTCCTTTGTCTTCTTCACGTTGATGTGAAGGTTATTGTCCTTGCAGGACCCAGAGCCTCTTTATCATAAAGTGGAAGAAAAGACCCTTAGACCAGTCTGGTGGGTGA
>JBBPBX010096164.1:0-13077 GCA_038048925.1 Garcialebias charrua | reverse complement strand
AATGATAATTTATTGATTTTAAACCAAGTTTGTATTTTGGTAAATTCTGTCTTTATCAATTCCAACATTTGTTCTATATCTTCACCTAAACAGAAAAAAGTGGTATCATCAGCAAAAAGTATACATTTAAGGAGTCCTGACACATTTACCAAGTCATTCACATATAAAATAAATAGCTTTGGTCCAAGCACAGAGCCCTGGGGAACTCCACATGTGATATTACAGAGGTCAGATCTTACATCATTTATTTGTACAAATTGTTTCCTATCTTTCAAATAGCTAGATACCCACTGTAATGCTGGTCCTCTAATACCATATTTGTTCAGTTTTTCAAGGAGAATGGTGTGATCAATACTATCGAATGCTTTTTTTAAATCAACAAAAATACTGACACAATATTGTTTTTGATCGACAGCAGTAATTATTTTAATCATTAAATCCCTTAATCACAAGAATTACTATTAAAGCTTGTGTCTTCGTTAAACATATTTCCTTAACAATTTATCCCTGATCTTTCTTTTAAATATAAATATTGATTTAGCTTCTTTAATGTCAGTTTTCTCTTGGTTCTATAACCTAACTCCCTGAACTATTGCAGTCCTTCCTTTCAAACTAGTCCTATACCTAGGCATAACAAACATATCAGTTCCCTTAAGATTATAACAACTCAATCGTTTTACAAAATATATCTGAACATTCAAAGGCAATACATTATGATGAGCTCTATACATCATTAACAAAATATTATAATCCACCAGATCGTAAAACGTCAGTAATTTCATCTGATAAAATAACATACTTGTTGGATGACGATAAGGTTTTCTGGTAATAATTCTTATAACTCTCTTCTGCAAAACAAAAATAGGTTTTGTAATCGATCTACACGCCTTACCCCAAACACCAACACAATAAATCATATGTGGAACAATAAGTGTATTATATAACAGATACAATGCCTTGTCATTCAATAGCTCTCTAACTCTATAAAATACTGAAATGGATTTAGATAATTTTTTTTGATAGAACTTATATGTTGTTTCCAAGACAATTTTTCGTCAATTATAACACCCAAAAACTTGACCTCATGGACTCTACAAATTTCAGAACCATCAATTTTAAATGAAACATCAATAGATTTGTCTTTATTACTAAAAATCATATAATTGGTTTTATCTAAATTTAATGATAATTTATTAAGTTTAAACCAGAACTGAACTTTGTCAAGTTCAGTCGTCATTAATTCCATTGTTTGTTCAATACTCTTACCAAAAGTAAAAAAAGAAGTGTCGTCAGCAAATAAGATGCATTGAAGAAGACCAGACACCTTTACCAAATCATTAATATATAAAATAAATAACTTTGGTCCCAACACCGATCCTTGTGGGACTCCACATGTGATTGTGCTATACTCAGATTTCACATCATCTATTTGAACAAACTGTGTTCTTTCCTTCAAGTAACTACGTATCCATTGTAACGCCAATCCTCTGATACCATAACTATGCAACTTATCAATAAGTATTGAGTGGTCAACAGTATCAAATGCTTTCTTCAAGTCTACAAACACACCAATACAGTATTGTCTTTGATCCACAGCAGTTGTAACTTTTTCAATTAAATCAATAAGAGCCATAGATGTAGAGTTCATTGTTCTGAATCCATATTGACTGTTTGTCAAAATGTTATGTTTGTCAATAAATTTGTCCAATCTAATAACAAATAATTTTTCTAATAATTTTGAAAACTGTGGTAACAAAGATATCGGTCTGTAGTTATTGAACAAACATTTATCACCACTTTTGAAAATAGGAACCACCTTTGCTATTTTCATTCGATTAGGAAACATTCCTGTTGTAAAAGACAAGTTGCAAATATATGTAAATGGCACAATCACATGACCCATTATATTTTTTACAAATGTCATATCCATGTCCATATACTGTAATCCTTAGATTTTTGTCAGCCATTTTATTAACCATATTCATTATTTCATCATTAGTTATTCCATTAAGGAACATACAATACAATACAATACAACTTTATTTATAAAGCACTTTAAAACAACACCGTTGGCCAAAGTGCTGTACACCAACACAGACAAGCATACAACTAAAAACTCAACAAATACCATAAAAGTGATGAATTACCAGATCAAACAGCAAACAGTAAAAACTATAAAAGAAAAACTTAAAAACCATAAAACCAACATTTCAAGCTGTGTTAAAAGCCAAAGAGAAAAAATGTGTCTTCAGAGCAGATTTGAAAACAGGAAGTGAGTCAGTTTGTCTGACACGCAGAGGCAGCTCGTTCCACAGTTTAGGGGCAGCGACTGAGAACGCTCGGTCACCTCTCAGCCTCCTGTTGGACTTTGGGACGACCAGCAGCAGCTGATCTGCTGACCTCAGAGAGCGTGAGGGAATGTACGGCTGGAGAAGGTCGGACAGATACTGTGGGGCGAGACCATGAAGACATTTGAATACAAACAAAAGAACCTTAAAATTAATCCGGAAACAAACTGGGAGCCAGTGTAGTGATTTTAAGACAGGGGTGATGTGTTCACATTTCCTGGTACCAGTTAAAAGGCGAGCAGCAGAATTCTGAACCAGTTGAAGTCGGGTCAGTAATGACTGGCTCAGACCAACGTAAAGTGAGTTGCAATAGTCCAGACGAGTTGTAATAAAAGCATGGATTAAAATCTCAAAATGACGTTGTGACAGAAATGGTTTCACCTTGGCCAGTTGTCTCAGGTGATAAAAGCTGGACTTGACCACAGATTTAATCTGAGCATCCAGTTTAAAATCACTGTCCAGCCTTACACCCAGGTTAGTTGCTGTCTCAGTCAGATGTTGTGTTAAAGGACCCAGATCAGCATGAACAGTGGAACCCTCACTGGGCTTAAATAACAGGACCTCAGTCTTTTTCTCGTTAAAATGTAAAAAGTTGTGCGACATCCATGCTCTGATTTCAGCCATACAATCCAGAAGTTGGTTCAGGGAGTATTGTTTACCTTGTTTCAATGGAACATAAATTTGGCTGTCATTGGCGTAAAAATGAAAAGAAATACAGGTAGTCCCCGATTTACGAGCGAGATCCGTTACAACGAGGCGCTCGTAAACCGGAAATCTCGTATTTCGGAACGGCCGCCATTTCTCTCGTAAATCCGGAATTTCGCTCGTAAATTGGAACGGTTTTCGCTAGCGCGACTACAAACACTCTATTTTCATCCAAAAACTGCTTATGAGTGCATAAAAATGATCGGAAACGTGTGTCTATATGTTTATCTAACTAACTGTTGTGAAAAAACACATGAAAACTCAGTATTTTTTGCGTTTTTTCCAAAAATTCGCCAGCTCGTAAGTCTGGAACCTCGTAGATCAGAGCGCTCGTAAATCGGGGACTACCTGTACCATGTTTCCGGAGAATATGTCCCAGAGGTAGTAAATATAGGGAAAACAGAAGGGGGCCAAGTATAGACCCCTGAGGTACTCCACATGTGAGAGGTGTTACAGAGGACTCATACATACTATGTATGCAATCTTCAATCAAATATGTAACATTTTTATGAACTCTAGGTATTTTTGCTGCAAGGTTTGTACCAACATCTGTAAAATATTGATTGAATTTATTAACAATCTCATGATTATTATTTATTTCTTCATTGTCTACTACAAAATTCTGTGAAGTATTGATTCTTACTGTATGTTTTTTCAAGACATTATTTATTACTTTCCATGTCGCCTTTATATTACCACCACTTCTGTGCAATAAGTCACTATAATATTCTTTCTTATGCTTCCTTATGATCCCTACTAATTTATTTTTATATTTCTTATACTTCTCTTCTGCTTCCTGTGTTTTGCATTTTAGAAAACATGAGTATAAACATGAGCCTCTGGTCCTGACAACATACCTGGTCGTGTGCTGAAGGACTGTGCAGGGGAACTCGCAGCGGTCTTCACGGACATCTTTAACATCTCACTGAGCCAGGCCATCGTCCCCACCTGTTTCAAAGCCACCACCATCATCCCTGTCCCAAAGAAGGCAACGCCCGCATGCCTCAATGACTATCGCCCAGTAGCACTCACCCCCATCCTGATGAAGTGCTTTGAACGGCTAGTCATGAAAAGCATCACATCTGTCCTCCCTGACTCCCTGGATCCCTTCCAATTTGCATACCGACCTAATCGCTCAACCGACGATGCCATCTCCTCTGCCCTTCACACAGCTCTCACACATCTGGACACGAAGGACTCCTATGTTAGAATGTTGTTCATCGACTTCAGCTCGGCATTTAACACCATCATCCCCCAACAGCTCATCCTTAAACTGGACAGTCTGGGGCTGAACACCTCAATGTGTAACTGGCTGCTAGACTTCCTGACCGGGAGACCACAGACAGTGCGGGTCGGGAGTAACACATCTAGCACCATCACATTGAACACAGGGGCCCCACAAGGATGTGTGCTGAGCCCCCTTCTATTCACCCTGCTAACACACGACTGCACACCATCGTACAGCTCCAACCACTTCATCAAGTTTGCGGACGACACAACAGTGGTGGGTCTCATCAGCAACAACGATGAGACGGACTACAGGAACGAGGTGAGCCGCCTGGCCTTGTGGTGCGGACACAACAATCTCACTCTCAACGTGGAGAAGACAAAGGAGATTGTTGTGGACTTCAGGAAGAAGGATGCCCAACATGCCCCTCTGACCATCAACAGCACCGCAGTGGAGAGAGTAGACAGCACCAAGTTCCTGGGAGTGCACGTCTCAAAGGACCTGTCCTGGAGCAGGAACACTGCAGCACTGGCAAAGAAGGCTCACCAGCGTCTCTACTTTCTCCGCAAGCTGAAAAGGGCTGGAGCTTCAACCCCCATCATGAGCACCTTCTACAGAGGTGCCATAGAAAGTGTCCTGACCAGCTGCATCACTGTGTGGTTTGGTGCATGTACTGCATCCTGCCGCAAGAGCCTCCAGCGCATTGTGAGAGCAGCTGAGAAGATCGTGGGCACCTCCTTGCCCTCACTGCAGGACTTACACAGCAAACGCCTCACTCGGAAAGCCCACCGCATGGCAGGTGATCCCACACACCCACTACACAGCTGCTTCAGACTGCTGCCATCAGGGAGGAGACTGAGGAGTCTCCAGGCTCGAACCAGCAGACTGAGAGACAGCTCTGTTCATCAGGCAGTCAGAATGCTAAACACTCTGCCTGCTCTGCCCCCCCTCCCATTTGAACTGCCTTAACACTAAAACTTTCTCACACATTATCACTCAACACAAAGTTTTTAACACTAGACTCTGTGTCATCAAACGGGTTTTCACTAAACTCTCGGTCATGTGCTCATACAGTTTGCACTACTTCTCATACTTGCACTAATGTCTGTATTACATCACTGCCTATAATCATAATACTGTTTACATTCTCTGTTTACATTTATTAATACTGTTTACTTTTATTACTACTGCTTACATGTAATTACTACTGTTTACATTTATTTACACTACTCTAATATCTACACCACTGCTGGTACATATACAGTGTGCTCTGAACGGTCTTATTTAGGGATGCCCAATGTGCCTTACTGCATATGCCACTTTTTGCCTCTATAACAACATCAACTACTACCTCATACATATACTGTGTACATTGACTCATACGCTGCTTTGCCACTTTGCAAATGTCAATGCTAGAAACCTTTAGTTTATTTTAGTTATACTTTTTATACTCTTTTTTTATACTAGTATGCAAAAACTCAGGACAGTATTATGTTCATTAAATGTTTAATGTTTTAGTTTTAGAGTTGGTGTAAATTTTCATACTCTTATACCACTATGCAAAAAACTCAGGACAGTGTTAGTTTTACTATTTTATGCTTATGTCTATTATTATATGTTTCAGTGTTTCAATGTTTAGATGTTTACTGTTGCACCGAGGGACTGAGAGAAACGCAATTTCGGTCCTGTGTATGTCCTGAACTGTACATATTGCAGATCTGACAATAAAGTTGACTTTGACTTTGACTTTGACTATAAATGATTCTTCTTTTTGCATGCATTCCTTAATCCATTAGTCATCCATGGTTGGTCAACTATTTTCTTCTTAGTATAATTTTTTTGCACACAGTGTTTTTCATAAAGAGTTTCCAAAATATTCATGAATATATCATATGACTTGTTTACATCTTCAACATACACATTTTCCCAATTTTGATTAACGAGATCTTGTTTTAGTTTATCTAAAGCTTTTTTAGATGTATTTATTATTCTATTCGTATTAGTAATTGATTTCATAGTATTATGATACTTATTATAGATAGTAAAAACCGGTAAGTGATCACTCAGATCTGTCATCAAAATACCACTAGTTACATCTTCATTATTTGTGTTTGTAAATACATTGTCGATTACTGTAGCACTATGAGTTGTGATTCTAGTTGGTCGTATTATCAGTGGGTAAAGGTTTAATGTATTCATGGAGTCTATAAATGTACTAACATTGTTGGAATCTTTTGTATTCCCCAAATCAATGTTAAAATCTCCACATAAAAATAGTGTTTTATTACAATTTTTTTCAAGTAGTTCTATGATTCTATCTGTAAAGAATTCAACATTAGAGCTAGGTGGTCGGTATACACAACTAATTATGATGTTTTTATCGTTAGTGTTATTTATTTCTATTGTTATCATCTCAATTATATTATCATCAATAATTGACATTTCATCAATTAGTTTACAATTTACTGTATTATTCACAAATAGAGCAACACCACCACCTTTCCTATTATTTCTGTTCATATTATATAATTTATACCCCTCAATGGTGAGGCTTCTTTCCAGTTCTATGGGCCCCGTCTGTGGAATAGTCTCCCAGAGAACCTGAGGGCTGCAGAGAATGTTGTTGTTTTTAAGAGCAGGCTCAAGACCCATCTTTTTAACTGCATTTCCTGAACTGGTTCATCTCTATCCAATACTACTGTATTTAATTTTATTTATTTATTTTGTGTGTGTCGTTTGCTTTAATTTTGTGAGTTTATTGTTTTATAATTCTGTACAGCACTTTGAGCTGCTTTTAGTATGAAGGGTGCTTTATAAATAAAATGGATTGATTGATTGATTGATTGAATATAGGCATTGTCCATATTTTCTTCATTGAGCTATTATTGTAAAAGTCCTGTTTAGTAATTTTAAGTAATCCGTTATCATAGAAATATTAGCGTTCAAACTCCTACTATTGAATTGTATTATATAGCGCTTTCCAGCCCCCTATGAGGGGCCCCAAAGCGGAAAGGAAAGGTTAAGGTTAAGCTCAGAAACACTTTTGCTATATTGTCAGCAAACAAATATTTATTTTTAAGTGTTTATCTTGCTAAATTTTAAAGAAATGCATCAGTCCCACCCGTGCGGGTGCACATAGCGAAACTACTTTTTAAATCCAGCTGATTTGACAATTACGTGCATTTATTAAGAAAAAGTTCAGCTAAGACACATATTTGCTATAATTTTCAGCAAACAAATTATTGTTTTTACCGTGTTAATCTTGTTTAAGTCCGTCAGTGCACGCTCCTGGGGGCCATTTGCAGCAGGGCAAAACACTGCCCACATTTCCGCGGTGACGTGTAACGTCAGCTTTGGGTGACGTGTTACGTCAGCCGTGATGTAGGTGTGACTTATAGGGCGAAGCAACATATTTATGGATTTTTCCAATTTATTGGACATAATTGGACAATGCAACTTATAGGGAAGTGCGACTTATAGGGCAGAAAATACAGTACTTTTGAATTTTGCATCAACAGAATTGTTAAAGGGATCTCTGACTACTTTCACATATTGACCTTAACATGTGACGTGAAAACTCCTAAGTATGAACAAAATTATACAGGTTTATTACATTTCTCATCTAATATGCTGGTGAAGATTCTCAGTCGTCCAGGACATGATAAAATCAAAAATGGCGTTCAATACAGAACAATTGGACTTTATTTGTAGCAACAAGACGTTTCGCTTCTCATCCGAGGAGCTTTATCAATTCAGTGAGGAGACAGTGAGAGGGAGAAGTTATAACAGGATAAGCCATTGACACGCACCAACATATGTAAATTGGAAACTAACACCCCCACATACTTGGGATAACACGTACCTGTGACCCATTCAAAGTTCAGTGTGTGAAAACAGAGCTTACAGAAAACACACACACATCCTACTGTATGTAAATTGACAAGTCACACCTCACACATTAATAGCAGGGACCTGTCAAAGTCTTTGGTAGTCTAATTCACAAACGAGGCTCCTCTGTTCTCATCAGGTGTGAGACGCCTGGGAACCAAACCCAGGGCTGCACTATAAGTTTTAGAAATTTGGAATCTTAGACCTCCTCCTCTGTTTAACGATGGTTTCTCTCTTTTTACATAAATCGCCTCCTTCACACCCCTCTCAAACCACCTGTGCTCTCGGTCCAAAATATGTACATTCTGGTCCTCAAAAGAGTGTCCCTTGTCCGTGAGGTGGAGGTGAACAGCTGAGTTTTGTCCAGAGGAGGAGGCTCTCCTGTGTTGGGACATTCTTCTGTGGATGGGCTGTTTAGTTTCTCCAATGTATAGGTCTGGACAGTCCTCGCTACACTGGACTGCATACACTACACCACTCTGTTTGTGTGTGGGTGTTTTGTCCTTAGGGTGCACCAGCCTCTGTCTGAAAGTCCTGCTGGGTTTGAAATGTACTAGGATGTTGTGTTTGTTGAAAATCCTTCTGAAATTCTCTGATAGTCCAGCAACATAAGGGATGACAATGTTTTTTCATCTGTTCTCCTTTTTCTGTTCCTTATTGTGTTTTGAAAATTTCCTCGCTGACTTGACAAAAGCCCAAATAGGATATCCACATGTTTGGATATCCACATGTTTGGAGAGATTTTTCAATGTGTTTCTGTTCCTTTTCCTTCCCTTCTGTCTTCGTGGGGATGTGATTGGCCCGATGCTGTAAAGTTCTGATGACAGAAAGTTTGTGTTCCAGTGGATGGTGAGAGTCAAACAGAAGATACTGGTCTGTGTGGGTTGGTTTTCTGTAAACTTCAATGTTGAGACTGTCCTCTCCCTCCATATGCACCAATCAGTCCAAAAAAGGAAGCTTATTGTCGTTAGCATCCTCTCTGGTGAACTTGATGTTGTTATCTATCGAGTTAATGTGTCTGGTGAACGCTTCCACCTCCCTGGCTTGGATTTTGACCCAGGTATCATCCACATATCGGAACCAATGGCTTGGCGCTGTTCCCTCATAGGAGTTTAGGGCTCTCTGTTCCACTTCTTCCATGTAGAGGTTGGCAACAAAGGGTGACACTGGAGATCCCATGGCACAGCCGTGCTTCTGTCTGTAAAATCTGTCATTGAACTTGAAATAGGTGGTGGAGAGGCAGAGATCCAGCAGGGTGCAGATGTGGTCTGGGGTGAAGTTGGTCCTTTTGTCCAAATCCTTGTCTTGTAGAAGTCTTTTTTTGACGGTTTCTACTGCTTCAGAGATGGGTATGCATGTGAACAGAGAAGTCACATCATATGATACAAGAGTTTCTCCCGGGGTTAGCTTCAAATGTTGAACTTTGTTGGCAAAGTCAATGGAGTTCTTTATGTGATGAGGTGTGTTTCCAACCAGAGGAGCTAAAATACCAGCCAGATGTTTAGCAACATTGTATGTAACTGAGTTCATGCTGCTGACGATGGGTCTGAGAGGTGTATCTTCTTTGTGTATTTTTGGAAGTCCATAAAGACAGGGAGTGGCTTCCCCCGGGTACAATCTATAATACAATGATCGAGTGATTATTTTCTCCTTTTCGAGTTTTTGCAGGTAATCTGTGACTTTCCTTTTAAAAGTGTTAGTTGGGTCCTTCTTCAGGGGCTCATAGGTGTTCCTGTCCAGTTGTTCAGTATTGAACGCCTTTTTTGATTTTATCATGTCCTGGACGACTGAGAATCTTCACCAGCATACTCCAGTCAGAAGGCACTGAGTGAGTTCTGATGGAGTTTTATGAGAGTGATGATGATTTCAGTGCTAAAACCTCACTTCACCCGCTGCTGCAGCCGCGGACACACCGAGTGGATCTCACATGTGAGGTCCACTTGGTGTGTCCGTCACCCGCTGCCACGGACACACTGTCACCCGCGCGGTTACAAACAGCAGACACACACCGTACATCCCCTTAAATCATTGCGATTTTGTTTTTATCTTTTTTATTTATCGCTGTAGAGTTGTACACACTTCACAGTTACGTTTGTGCCTAACTCAGACATTGGAGGATGTTTATTAATTCCGTGCAATGTAATGCCGAGAAAGAACGAGAACTGATGTACACTTTGTTATGCTAACTAGCCACAGGATAGCGACACAGATTTTCATGAAAAAGTGGCGTGAATATTACCAAACTATGGTACATTTAAAAGCCTGCTCTATTATTCATTCTGCTCTGATGTCAAAAATTAAATTGAGCAAAAGTCTTATCCGCAAAACCTCCCGATTTCTCATGTCGAGGTGCGAACCTTCTTCGCTGGTCGGTCCACTTTATAAATCCCTTATGGATTATTTTGATTTTGGGGAAATAATGAACACTAACACCATCCTTCGAGGTATTGCAGCAGAACTGGGCCACATAATTTTTATTAGTTGTATTCGTAACTACTCTGGTCAGAAATAAGGAAGCTGTAGATGCATGATGCTCCGCCTGCATTCAAGGCGGATACTTCAGTGACGTCAATGCCCATATATGGAGAGGGACACATTAGGCAACAGCTCCAGCGTTAAAAACTCCTTTAAATCATGAAATAACACATTTAGCGTTATTTCTCTACAATATCAATAAACGCTCCTGTTTTATTATTTAAATCACTACTAAATATTAATGGCGATGCAATTTGAAAACATGGTGGGTCATGGACTTTAAGTGCTCTATAAATAAAATGGTATGGTATGGTATGATTGACATGTCACGACACCCGGTCATTCCTGCACAGTAGGTAGCACTATGTACCACAATGGGTTGTGACACTTGTGACTGTTACATGCTCAAAGCAGCAGGGGGCGATATGTACCATTTACATTTTTTTTTTGTACTTCATTGTGTGTTTTATGAGTGTGGACAAAGTCAAACACTAAAGCTGTTTAGAAAAATACTTGATTTCTAAACTTAAAAATATTTAGATCACAGATCAAAAGTTTAAACTGAGAGAATGTATCATTTTAAGGGAAAAATATGTTGTTTCAAAATTTCATAGCGTCAACAAATCCCAAAAAAGTTGGGACAAGTCCATTTTTACCACTGTAAGTGGACCCCTTACCGATAGCCTTGGCCCCCCTCGGCCCCCCCAGCAATAAAAGTCTAGCTCCGCCACTGCCTGCAGCCACGCTGGACCAGAGTTTAATTTGCTCGTGAAAATTTATTCATTTCTCATCATTTCAGTCATGGAGTCAACGGAGGAGGAAGCGATCACTTGTCTTTTGGCAAAAAAAAAAAGAAAAGGCCAGATCAGGGATGAAGAAGAGGAATTTAATACATTTGTGTCGCATACAAAACAGTCCGGCGCAGGGCAGTTTATTGTGCGACAACGCATTTGCGTACGCGGTCGTAAAAATTGAGCTTTGCACGTACATGCCCTGTGGGGGTACGCTTGTGCCTCTGCGTACTGACGGCGTACGGCCATACGCAGAGCTATGCGGGGGCCTTAATGGTCAACGTTTGGTGGGGGAAGCGGGGGAACAGACTGCTCAAATATCTTTCTAGGGAATCTGGCCTGAAGTCAGGAGCGGATCTAGGAAATTATTTACGAGGAGGCAATAAAGGTGTAGTTAATTTTGAGGGGGTCACTCTATCTGTTGACCAGTGGAAGAGCTGATCATCACAACTGCACCTTCTCTACTCAGCCAAACCTCACACGTGCCCACATGCACAGAGATAAAACTGGTAGCAGCTACAAATTCAAATTGATGGTATTAAAAATTAAACAAAAACTTGAATTTCTTATGCTGTTGATCCCCCCCCCCAACACCAGTGTTAATCAAATGAAGGGAGGCTATTTACATGTCAGATTTAATCACAAGCACTGTTTATTCGTTTGTATCTACTTATCCAGTTATTTACATATTGATGTTATTAATGTATCACTGAATTGACCATGGCCAGAATCAAACAGGGACAGAAAATACATGATTACATAAAAAAATATAGGCTGTAGTGATTAAAACTAAGGTTGGATAATATCATCTTGTGGATGGTACAACACAATGCAATCAAGCATTTATTAAAAATGGTGAATGACCTTTGGGTGAATTCAGGACAGCTGGGGTGTTTTTTGTAATGAAATCTTTTGATGACAATTTTGTCATTGAGTTTTATAATTAACACAATATATTATACATTGTAACTCATTGTATGCTTTAGTTTGTGTATCAGAGAATGCTTAATTAACACAATATTAATTTGATTTGGATGAAGTTCTTTGCACATAATGAGACCTTGAGAGTTAAAAGTAAAGCTACAAAATAGTGGTTAAAAACTAAACTGAACTATAACAAGAACACATTTAGAGGAGAATTAGTTTAATTGAAATCTTGACTTAATAGAATAAAATAAAATCTTCAAAGTGACAATCATAATGTGATATTTTGTCTTTCTGCAGGTTCATTCCTGAGAGAAACCCCAGCTTGTGTGGACTGTTTGACAAGCCAAAGAAGGATCCAACTCTTTCATGGGATTTTATTGCCGGTGTTTTGACTCTTTATTTGGAAGTCACAGAAGAGCTGAGGAGGAGTTGACTTGTGGTGACATTTTCTAAAGCTCTGCAGTGTGTTGGAAGTAAGTCGTCGTAAAAATCAGGACACTGGCTGATGTGTTTTTAACTGTTTACTAAGCTGCACTTATTTAGCTGAACCAAAAAGACGATTATTGTTCAAGGTTTATATCATTCGCATCACATGTGGTACATGAGGTGGAATGAAATTGTGTACTCAAGGTCCCAGTTACACCCAAAAATAGTAAAATAACAATAATAACAATAAACTTTATTTGTATAGCACCTTCCTACAATGCCTTGCATT
>JBBPBX010096163.1:0-13077 GCA_038048925.1 Garcialebias charrua | reverse complement strand
AGCATAGTTAGAGTCAGTGCAGATGACTAGCGTCTTGATGGAGCGTTCTACTACCATCTGGAGAGCTATTAGGATTCCTGCAATCTCAGCGTACTGAGAAGTCTGAGATCCTAATTTGTAGCTGAAAGTTATCTGCTCTTGGTCTTGGAGGAGGACCCCTCCAACACCTGCTCTGCAGATCTTGTCGCGGAGGAATGAAGATCCATCCACGTACAATGTTGTCATATCTTTGCAGATATTGTCATCAAAGAAGTGGTGATTCGGGTCTTCAGTTACTGGGGGTTTTACCTCAACCGGCGGCTGGGTGGCTGGTACATCTTGTGTACACTTCTGGCAGATTGCCAAGTCCGTCCCCAGATGAGACTTCTTGTTTTGACCATAACGTATGTCTAGGTTAAAACTTTGAAGCGCCATGAGCCACGTTGCAACACGTGAGTTTGTCACCACACCATCTCTGATGCGTTCACTGTTAAGAAAAGTCACTGGCTGGTGTTGTGTTTCCACAATGATTTTCTGTCCACCAATGTAGCTGGAGAAATGTTTAACTGCCCACACTGTGGTCAGTAAAGCTTTCTCACAGTCTGAGAATCTCAACTCGGGGCCTGCCATCGTTTTGCTGGCGTAGGCTACTACACGTTTGTCTCTGTCGTGTATCTGGTACAGACCTGCACTTATGCAATGAGCTGAGAAGCCCACTTCCAAGTAAAACTCTTTGTTGTAGTCTGGGTAGACTAAACAAGGGGCTGACTTGATCCTGTTTATAAGAGCGTCCATTGCCTGTTGCTGTTTGTCAGTCCAAACAAATGGTACGTCTTTTTTAAGGAGTTCAGTCAGTGGTTTCGCAAGGTCCGCATAGTTTTCGATGAATTGGTTCGAGTAGTTACACACGCCCAGAAAACTTTGTAGTTCTTTGAGATTGGTGGGGACTTTGAGATTGTCGAGGCCTTGGGTGCGAGTCAGCTGTGGTTGTACTCCGTCTGGACCTACAAGTAGGCCAACGTAGTCCACTTTGGTTCTGCACCATTGGCATTTTGACAGTGATATCTTAGCACCAGCAGTTGTTAGTTGATTCAGAACGTGGTCGATCTCAGCCAAATGTGAGTCCAATGTCGGCTGCCTCAGAAGGACATCGTCCACGTAGATCAGTGTCCCACGCTCATGGGCGTCTGGACATGCTTTGTTCAAGAAGATGTTGAACTCTGCAGGTGAGTTAGCGTAGCCAAAGGGACACCTGTTAAAGGTGTATTGACGGCCACCAAAAGTGAAAGCTAGTTTGTACTGATCCTCGGCGCGCACAGGGATGGTCCAAAAACCAGAGGCGACGTCGAGGGTCGAGAAGTACTTACCATTGGTGACCTTGGGCAGTTCCTGTTGGAGTTGCGTCATAGGCCATCTGGATAAGGGAACTTGTTTGTTTAGCTTTCGGTAGTCTATAGTGAGTCTCCACTTACCATTAGGTTTTAACACCGGCCATAAAGGCGCAGAGTAAGTGCTGTTACAGTATCGGATGATACCTTTTTCTAACAGGTCATTAATGATTTCTCTGACAGGTTGATGTGCTGCCAGAGGAATCTTGTACTGTCTGACAAATGCAGGGGGAGCATTAGGCGGGGTTGGGATGCTCACTGTGTGGAGCGTGGTCAACCCACAATCCATCGAGTCAGTTGAGAATGATTTCTCATATTTTAGAAGAACTTTGCGAAGTTTGTCCCTTTCTTCATCAGTTTTCAGGGCGTCGGCTTGGGCGACCACCTGGTCAATCTGTGAAGCAACTGAGAGGGGTTCTTGTTCTTTGGGGAGCTCCAGTGAGTCCCCTTCAGTGTCGTAAAACCTGTCAACAGGTAGTGCACTGTAAGTTTGAGGGCATAGACTGTCTCCTTTGTTGAAACCGAACCTGCGGACAGTGTCCTGGTCGGACTCAGTGGGGGAGAAAAGAGCTATGGCCTGTGTTGGTTTCGTGAACAAGACTTGCCCCGTGTGTTGATTTGGGATCAAGTTTTCTGGGAGTCCTCCCAGAAATGGAATGCTTAGCTCAAAATCATGAAAATCAGTAGAGATCAACCATCCTAACTGTGTGTTTTTTGGGATCAGTACCTCTTCTGTGCTTGTGTTGCACATAGCAACAGTCGTGGTTCTGCAGTCGAGGGTCACTTGGCATGTGGCCTCCATGGACAGTCCTAAGTTGAAAAACATAGGAGATGGTTGAAAGTATGCCTGTTTTGTGCTAATAGCTTGTCCTTTCATGATGTGACACATCACCGGCTTGTTCATAACCTGAGGTGGTACCGCAGTGTTATGGCTGTTAGCAATCTGGCAGACCTCTGGAATGGTCTGTCCAGCCTTAAGGTTCTCTGTGGTTAGCACAGGAGACTCCTTTGTGGCTGTGTCTAGTGACCACAGTACATTGTTGTTGATGTCCACTCGGACACCTAATCTTACCAAAATGTCGGAGCCTATGTAGGTTGCATGTGGTAAGTTCGGGACCACGAGGAACGGGTGATCCAGTTCTCGTTGGTTCCAGATTAGTTTCAGGTCAATGATCCCTATTGCGGTCATTACCTGTTTATCGTTGGGGTCTAACGAAAAGCGGAAAGCCTTTTTGTTCATTTCTAGACCCAGCTGTTTTTTAACCAAGGTTCCATAGAAAGCTTGGCTGATCGCTGATTTCTCCGTCCAAGGAGACAGAACAGCATCATCGGTGTGGGATCCTTGGATCTCAACACCTTTGACTACCTGTGGTAGGTAGTGTTCAGTGAGTGCTGACTGTTTCAGCTCGCAGAGGAGGCTCTCTTGTTGGGCCTTTTCTGCCTCACCTGTTGCTGAAGGTTCACTTACCGGGATTGTGCTCTCGTTGGAGGATCCCTTTGTGCCTTCCGCGGTACCTGCTGTTAGACAGTCAGTGTCACCTTGTGTAGGCATATCGATTGGCAGTGGTTGGCTCACTCTGGTCCACATTGTCTGATCGCCATAATCTATAATCGCGTCGAAGCGGTTTATAAAGTCTTGGCCGACCAAAAATGGGAATGAGTCAACGGCGGACACGTGTACCGGGTGGTATAGCGTCATTTCACCAATCTGCATATGAACCATGGCTATAGCTGTTAGGGTTGTTCTCGTCTCTGAGAGTCCCTGCAATACTACAGCACATTCTTTGAGGGGTATTTCCCTGTCAACACCGCTAGCGGCTATCCGTAGCTCCTTCAACAGTGTGGGAGACATAATGGTTATGTCAGCCCCACCATCCAGGAGGGCCTCTTCTGTGAGGACCCCTTCTAAAGTGATTGACAGGTAAGCCTTCTTAGCGGGCCCCTTCCTGATAATGTTACACAGGAACCTATCAGGTTTTTTCCGACGTTTGTTACGTCTACCATTGTCTGTGTGATTTTCATTCACCTGTACTGGTAGTGCAGTCACACATGGGTCTGAGTGATCGGTCTGTGACGAGTCATTGTCTTTGGTGAGTGAGCTTTCCCCCCCTTTTTCTGATGAGGGGCTCTTGGACTCCGTAACAATGATGTCATGGTTACAGTCAACGTCTTGTTGACTGTATGTACCCTAACTGTCAGCATCCTGACCATCAGTAATTTGGTGACTGTCAGCAATCGTGGGATTGCTGTTATTTGTGTGTTCTGAGTCACTATCAATGATAGTGCTACACATTACTCCAGGTTTGTTTTCCTTGTTTGTTTTTTTCAAACTTTCTAACAACCGACGTATGTTCTCCATCTCTTCTGAGGACAGAGGTTTAGGGCCTTTTTTCTGGAACTTCTGTGGGTTTTTCCTCGCCCCAGACTGTTCAGTTTGAGGTGCAGGAGCTGGCGCATTGCTCGGGGGTCCCCTCTGGGACCACCCTCTTTCATATGAGTCTCCTTGGGACCCATATTTCTTTTTCTTTTGGAATGCCCCCCTTTTTTGATGATGGGGTTCTTCCTCTTGATGCGGCCTGTACCACTTAGGGTCTCTGGACCCCTTTTGGTCTTTGTTCCAGCGGACACCTTCATTTTGCGGTCTGTCAGGTTGGAAATTTTGTTTATTCTCGCCTTCCTTAAAAGAGTGAGCTGGCGCTCTTGCTCCTTCAAGGTCTAGCGTTTGGTATTTGACCTTTTCACCTGGATACACTTCTACGGGTTTCTTGTGTCGCTTGTATGTTTCAAAAACACGTATAGCGCACTCCTTTAATTCACGCATGGTTTTTTCTCTGTAGTCGGCCATGAGGTTGGCCGTTGAACCAATCTCTGAATATAGATTGTTCATAAAAAGAAACTTAAAATCACGTTCATCCTCCATACCTGGCTCATTCCTATCACCAAAAAAGGCTTCGAAAAGTCTGTCATAATATGGGATCGGATGTTCATTCTGCCCCTGAGTGATTTTCAATGCGGCTTGGTAGCCAACGTCTCCCATGCGAGGAGCATATTCTTGCAGTAGAGTTTCGCAGAAAAGTTTGTAATCCTTCAAAATGGCGACTGGTTGACGCGCAATGAAGTGCTGCACTTTCCTGTTTGTGGTGAGTTTGATCAAACTGATTTTATCGTCAACCGTAGCGTTCGGATAGCATGCCAGTTTAAACTCAATGTCTTTCAGATAGGTATCGGTTTCAGTTGAACCATATTGCCCTGGCTCAAAACGTTGAACGAACTGGGAAATTTTATGGAGTCGTTCTATTGGGACAGCGAATTGAGAGCCATTAATAGTGATATACCCACCCATCTGCGCACCAGGTACACCTGTAGACATGGGGTACGTAGGTACCTGCCATTGGGTTGTCCCAGCAAATGTCTGTTGAGGTGGAGGTGGGGGTGGTGGCGGAGGGAGTAGTGCATCGGGCATGGGCGGGGGCGGTGGAGGAGGGAGTGGGTCATCAGGTATGGGAGGGGGCGGCGGAGGCGGTGGATTCTCAAGGTGTTTACTCATGAGATCCAAACATTTTCTCTCTTCTTCAAAGAGTTTGTTCATTGCTGATGCACGCTCTATTCTACAACTGTTCAGTTGGACTCTTAACCCATCATTTTCACGTTGTAACATCATGTGCTGTTCTTGTGATTTTCTATAATCATCTTGCAGCCTTGTGTACCGTAGTGATAATGATTCCAGGGTGTCCGTGCATTTGTCCAGCGCGTCCCGTGCCTCCTCACAATCCGCCTGAAGCGACTTGTACTGATGGTAATACTTATCCCTCTCCACCACACATTTTTCCAACTCACCTTGTGATTGTTCAAAATCCCTTTTTAACACTGTGCAAAGATTACGCGTTTGTTCAGCGCTGTCAATACTCGACTGTGTTAAACTCTTTACCTCCTGCTGTAAAGTGGCAACCTCCATTTGTGCTGTTAAACATGATGTAGAGACAGCCCGGCGTGCAGCAGTTTCAAAGTCTAGCTTGGCCTTTAACAGAAGGCTTAATTTAGCCAAACGTTTATCTCTGTCTGCTTTCTTTTCAGCCGTTGTGGTTCCAGCTGTTACAATTTTTAATGCTCTGTCCACATCTGTTTCCTCCATCAACTGTGTCTCTTCATGATAGTTTGTGATGGACCCTGTGAGTGAAAATAAGGCACGTTCGATCCAATCTGCTTTGGTCGGGTCGTGGCCTTCAGTTGGCCCGGGCTGCCCCGTATCAGTGGTGTTAGGGGTCTCACCCTCTGTGCCTGCCATCTTTTATCTGGATTTTCAGTGAAAATAAAAATAAAAGATGCTCTGTATTCGTTATTCTAAACTTTTCACTATTTGAAATAAACAGGAAAGTTTAAATGTGCACAGGGTAACTGTGGAAGATGATGTGTCAGAGAGAAGGAAGAGAAAGAAAAAAATCGCAGTTATCTGGAGTGAAAACTGTACTTTTGTTTGTTATTTTAAATTCTTTTGTATTTAAAATAAGCAAAAATGTTCGTCTGTACCTCTGTTATTCTAAAATTTTATTTAAAATAAACAGGAGCTATTGTTTGTGTACAGAACAAATTTAAAAGCTGGTAAGGTAATTCACCATAAAAATGCTGACTTTTTTATGATGTTTTTGAGAAAACTCATCTGTCAACGTCTTTTAACCAACAGGGGGCAGCTTCGAGTCTTAATGTTATCACGAGGAGACTGATTTTTCTAATCAGTATTTAATGTAAAGGATTATCAGGAGGTCACTATTAATACTGACCTCTTTACCTTAATTAATTTACTTATTCAGATTAATAGTAATTTCACGGATTTTTTTCTTTTTTAGTTTACCCAATATTTCTGTGATCTTTATGATGGATAAATAAACAGAGCTATAGAGTGACAATGGACATTGACTTAGTTTGGTATGCCAGGCGACACTACCATTTATTTAAAATAAATCAACTAAAATCAACACCATTACACTTGATTGACATGATTTCACTTTCTTTCAATTTAATACGTCAGCACACTTAAATTCAACACAACAGACTTCAATACTGGATGTTAACATATTTAGTCTGTGGGCTCTTTAGCTTAAAATAGTTTCCAGCTTAGAATTGAGGGAAAGGAGAATAGGAGGAAGATGGTTTAAAGGAAATTATCGTGAGCATGTTACCAAAGTGACACTTCTCCTCCGACTTCTGCTAAAATCCAGGTACGTTTGTAAACAGCTCTTTACCTTTTGACGACAGCCTGGTAAGAGAGAAGACCTTGTAGCTTTTCAGATGCACGGGTCCTTGTGGGAACCAGTACCTTCGAGCAGGTTATTCGTTTACGTTTCAACGTCTCCTGGGTTTCGCGTTGGTCATCAGAAAATGTGTCAGCTTCAGGCCTCTGACTTCAAGATAACTATTCCATGAAGGAATAAACAAAGTCTTGAGCTTACGCTCGTTCGAAGTGGATTCATAACAGCATGTTATACAATCCTTAGCTGAATGACTGTCCTTGGCGGGTGACAGGCATTCATTCAGCTCTTTGGGACGTCTTCATGTCTTTGAAGCTCCCAACAAACTAAAGCGTTTCCACAAAGTTAGAGCTTAGTACCGGCTCTGAGAGGAGAGCGACTTGTTTTTTCCCCATTGGTCCAACAGGACCGGTCGGGGAGTTCACTTATTGTTATCAGAGTACAAGGCCACAACTAGCAGCAGAGAGAAATGTTTAGGAAAAGACAGACTCATAGACTCCAAGAGGAAAAACACTTGGATTAGCGTCTTAACACTTCTAAAACAAATCTGAAAAGCACAGTTTGACATATTAGCTGAACTTTGACACCTTTTCACTTGCAGAAATGACACATTGATGTTTCACATTTAAAGAATAACAGCATATAACATATATCATGAAAATGACAAAAGTTATTCTTTTGATCACATTAGAATAAAATCAAAGATAGAAATAGTCTCTTTTGATGACTATATTCTCAGATTACAACTAATGGAATGATTTTGTGGTAAATGTCTTGCTTTACTGAGAGGTCAGTAAAGGTCATCACTGGACAGTTCAAAAACCTTAGTTTGACCCTGGGTAGGTCCACTACATTAACCTTTTAGAGTTAGTTTCTAGTGTGTCCGTGATAAACGCTCGAACCACGTTCTTGTCAGAGATAAATCTATGTTGTTAGACAGTTTAGATGCCTTTAAATGAGTTTTTAAACTCTCAGTGAAATCTCCGTTTGTCCTGTGAACTGCCTGTCACCCAATGTGCACCTGGAAATGACGACAAAAATAGGCGGGTCGACGCAGCGCGTCACCAGCTTCCGTTGAGCGAGGCGGAGCTCGCTAAACAGATACGTGACGTCAACCAATCAATCACAGCGCTTGCAGTGATTGACAGCTCACAGCTCTCGTTTATCCAATCACAGCTCAGCTCATAAACAAACGTGACGTGTAGGACACGTTGCCTTTAACTTTACCTTAGCACAACAGAAAGCAACTTTACAGACCCTTAAAACAACTCAAACGCTTCAAATTAACTTCCCAAAATTCTGAAACGTGGCAATCACAATTAAAACAGGCACGACTTAGCTACGCTTAGTAACCCAGCACTGCAGCTGCAGAACAAACACGGACTCGCTCGGAGCCACTTCAAGGTCGGTTCCGGTCCACTTTTTAATGGAGCAGGAAACGGGTCTGACAGAACCCAGCCGACAACGTTCTAACAGTAATATGCTTTTTCGACCTGCTCTAATATGTAAAAATACCACACACAGCAATCTCGCAGATGTTAACAGCTTTTCAGGCAGTTTGACTCGGCGGTCAACAAAGCTTTGTACCGGAGTCTGTGCGTGAACTGGGCCGAACGGAACCAGAACCCCCCCACAGACCACGGGCTGACAAACTTCACCTAAAAGCTTCCAACAGCGTGTTAAGGAGTTGAACAATAACAATCTCTCAGCTTCAAATGATAAAACATGCAGAATCTGCCTGCCTTGAACACCCCAGCCAAAAATTATCACCTTCAGAGTCCAAAAATTGGAACAATCATGCCAACATAACGTTTCAAGTTCATGAGAGATCACAGATTTATCAATAAACTTTCAGAAAAACTCGTACTGGCCACCAGATGAAGGAAACATGAGGGAGACCATATATTGTGTCTTTAAACACATATAGTGCCACCCAGATGTAACTAAAGGATTTTAACAGGGGTCAGTATTAAGCTGACCTCTTTATCCTTAATTAATCTACTTATTCAGATTGAATAGTAATTTCACGGATTCTTTTCTTTTTCAGTTTACCCAATATTTCTGTGATCTTTATGATGGATAAATAAACAAAGCCATTAAGTGACAGAGACGTTAACTTAGTTGGTATGCCAAAGACACTACCATTTATTTAAGATAAATCACTAAATTAACACCATTACACTTGATTGACATGATTTCACTTTCTTTCAATTTAATACGTCAGCACACTTAAATTTAACACAACAGACTTCAATACTGGATGTTAAACATATTTAGTCTGAGGGCTCTTTAGCTTAAATAGTTTCCAGCTTAGATTGAGAGGGAAAAGAATAGGAGGAAGATGGTTTAAAGGAAATTATCGTGAGCATGTTACCAAAGTGACACTTCTCATCCGACTTCTGCTAAAATCCAGGTACGTTTGTAAACAGCTCTTTACCTTTTGACGACAGCCCGGTAAGAGAGAAGACCTTGTAGCTTTTCAGATGCACGGGTCCTTGTGGGAACCAATACCTCTGAGCAGGTTATTCGTTTACGTTTTCAACGTCTCCTGGGTTCCGCATCGACCATCAGAAAATGCGTCAGCTTCAGGCCTCTGACTTCAAGATAAACTTATTCCAGGAAGGAATAAACAAAGTTTTGAGCTTACGCTCGTTCGAAGTGGACTCATAACAGCATGTTATTTAGTCCTTAGCTGGACGACATGCCCTTAGCGTGTGGCTAAACGTCCATCCAGCTCTTTGGGAAAGTTCACATCTCTTTTGAAGTTCCCAGCAAACTCTGAAGCGTTTCAGCAAAACTTAGAACTTAAAAAGATCATGAGATGAGAGATGAGACTTGTGTCTCTTTCATTGGTCCACGGACCAGTCGAGCAGTTCACTTGTGTTATCACGACCCAAGGTTACAGCCAGCAGCAGAGAGAGATTTGTTTAGGAAAAGACAGAGCAAGCTGGAGCCCTTTTCATGAGAAACAACGGATTAACTGTCTTCTGACTTTCTAAACAAAACCGTCTGGTCTCTCTGACCCGAGACTTCAACTTTAACACAGCAGTGAACACAGTAATACTCCATATTAAAAGAATAACAGCATATAACATATATCATGAAAATGACAAAAGTTATTCTTTTGATCACATCAGCCTAAAATCAAAGATAGAAATAGTCTCTTTTGGTGACTATGTTCTCAGATTATTACACTAATGGAATAATTTGTAGTAAATGTCCTGCTTTACTGAGAGGTCAGTAAAGGTCACCTCTGGAACAGTTCAAAAGTACACAGGTGTATCAAAGTGGACACGGTCATGCCCACTACAAAGTTCAAAATCACTTTTAAAGCAGAATTAAAGTGATTTATCATTTTGTTTGCAAAAACAAACATATTTAAATGATAAAATATATATATTTTGAGCAATTTTATGAATAGTAAAAAATTCATGTCAGTGGACCTTTAAAATCTTTGTGTTGTGTGGTGGTGTGTGAAAGTTTTTAGTGTTAAGGCAGTACAAGTGGGAGGGAGGGCAGAGCAGGTAGAGAGTTAAGCATCCTGACTGCCTGATGAACAGAGCTGTCATTTAGTCTGCTGGTTCGAGCCTGGAGACTCCTCAGTCTCCTCCCTGATGGCAGCAGGCTGAAGCAGCTGTGTAGTGGGTGTGTGGGATCACCTGCCATGCAGAGGGCTTTCCGAGTGAGGCGGTTGCTGTGTAAGTCCTGTAGTGAGGGGAAGGAGGTGCCGACAATCTTCTCAGCTGCTCTCACGATGTGTTGGAGGCTCTTGCGACAGGATGCAGTACATGCACCAAACCACACCGTGATGCAGCTGGTCAGGACGCTTTCTATGGCACCCTTGTAGAAGGTGCGCATGATGGGGGTTGGAGCTCCAGCCCTTTTCAGCTTGCGGAGAAAGTAGAGACGCTGGTGAGCCTTCTTGGCCAGTGCTGCAGTGTTCCTGCTCCAGGACAGGTCCTCTGAGACGTGCACTCCCAGGAACTTGGTGCTGTCCACTCTCTCCACTGTGGTGCTGTTGATGGTCAGAGGGGCATGTTGTGCATCCCTCTTCCTGAAGTCCACAACAATCTCCTTTGTCTTATCCACGTTGACAGTGAGATTGTTGTGTCCGCACCACAAGGCCAGGCGGCTCACCTCGTTCCTGTAGTCCGTCTCATCGTTGTTGCTGATGAGACCACCACAATGCAAGTGTCTAGAATTATACAGACAACAAAGACTGCAAAATATGCCATTATAACAAAAATAAGTACCAAAAAGCAGTGAACTGTAGTACTTGTACCTTATTTGGAAAAAATGGGGAATCAGTCTACTCCTCTAGCATTCATTTGTACATTCATCTATCTGTATATCTGTCCATCCATCCTTCTGTATATTCACTCATTCATCCATCCATCTGTGTATCTGTCCATCCATCTATGTATCTGTTCATTCATCCATCCATTTGTGTATCCATCCGTCCAGCCATGCATCCATCCATTCGTGTATCTATCCATTTTTTTCATTCAATCTTCATTTGTACATGTTAGTCTTATTGAGCCTTGAGGACTCATTTACAAGAGAGACTTGCTTTAAACAAAGAAAACTGATGAGGTACAGACAACAATAAACAATCATCCATCTATCCATCCATTATCTTTTACTCACTTCTTCCTTTATGGGTCGCAGGGGTCACTGGTGCCTATGTCCTTCCGTCACTGTGCGAGAGGCAGGGTACACCCTGGACAGGTCGCAAGTCCATCACAGGGACACATAGAGACAAACAAGACAAACAACCATTCACTCTCTCACTCACCTATGGACAATTTTAGAGTTACCAGTTAGTCTAACATGCATGTTTTTGGTCTGTGGGAGGAAGCCGGAGTACCAAGAGAAAACCCACCTATGCACGGAGAGAACATGCAAACTCCATCCAGAAAGGCTACTGGACCTGGATTTGAACCAGGGCAACTGAGAAGCAGCAGAGTCAGAGTCTTTATTGTCATTTGCATCGTATGTTGTACATGTGATGAAACGAGATTATGTACACAGGGTCCCAGTTACATCCAACAACAAAATGTAAGAGAAAAACAGTAATAACATAATAATAATAATGATGATAAATTCAATTTATAACGCACTTTTCATTAATGAAAATCTCAAAGTGCTACAAAGTGCAACAAAATTAAATGTCAATAAAACAAGTGATAAAACAAGTAAAATCAGTAACAGTATCAACTAAGATCAAAGATAGAATCATGAGGAGGCAGAGTATGCTCGGTTAAAAAGAAAGGTCTTCAAGCCGCTCTTAAAGTCAACCAGTGACTGTGGGGCTCTCAGGCAGTCAGGAAGAGAGTTCCACAGGCGGGGGGCAGCCACACTGAAAGCCCGGTCTCCCATGGTCCTTAATTTGGTTCTCGGAATGTGAAGGAGATTACTGTCCTGTGACCGCAGAAACCGGGTGGATGAGTATGGAATAAGAATGTCCTTTAGATAATCTGGTGAAGTTCCGTGTAGGCATTGATGTGTAATGAGAGCAGTTTTGTACTGAATTCTGTAGGCGACAGGAAGCCAATAAAGGTTATGGAGAATGGGCGTAATATGTTCAAATTTACGAACTCTCATCAAAATCCTTGCTGCACAGTTTTGAATATATTGAAGCTTCTGAAGGTATTTACCAGGGATTCCAATAAACAGGGAGTTGCAGTAGTCGAGCCTGGATGAGACAAAGGCATGGACGAGCTTCTCAGCATCAGAAAAAGTTAGGGATGGGCGAAGTCTGGAGATAATTCGAAGATGGAAGAAGCAGGTTTTAAACAGAAGCTTAATGTGATTTTCAAATGTAAGATGAGAGTCCATTTTTATTCCAAGATTTGTAACAGAGGTAGAGAGGGGGATGTCTTGTCCAGAGAAGGAAATTGTTTTTATAGTAGATGTTTGTACCTGGTGAGGGGTGCCAATCAGTATGGATATAACATCTAGGATATAACTAATAATACGTATAAAATGAAAACTAAATACCGTACTTTTCGGCATATAAGTCGCTGTTTTTTTTACTAATTTGCATGTCCTGCGACTTATACGGCGAAGCGACATATTTATGGATTTTTTCCCATATTTTTAGACCAATTTTTGGTTCAGATATGACAGTTTTTCATGTTGGCAAAAAATGGTGCAATACCACTTTTGTCCGCTAGGGGACACTTCCAGAGAGTCCACCGACCGTTTCCAGCTCATGTGTCCGAAAAAAGCCTCCTTTGCTCGGACTGACTCTGTCGCTGCCCGGCCTCCTGCTCTGGAGGTAACTTCTGTTTGCTGTGTTTGTTAGCTGTTTGTTAGCAAGATAAGTCAAGAACCACTCGGCGGATTTTTATGAAACTTACAGAATATAATCACTGTATGGACATTTACAAGTGACTAGCTTTATGAGATGTTTGACATAAAAAAAATCGATCTTTTAGCTTTGTTGTTAGCGGTTAGCTACC
>JBBPBX010096162.1:0-13077 GCA_038048925.1 Garcialebias charrua | reverse complement strand
GTTACATCCAACAACAAATGCAAGAGAAATACAATAATAACATCTAGGATTAACTAAGTGAGACATCACATCAGCTAGTAATACACTAAGCCCTAATGTAGTAGAAAAACATCATTATAAACAGCAGCACGAACATGAGCAGATGGTCACAGATGAACGCAGCAACAAGAAACAGATCAGTACAGTATCAGTATGATGTGACCTTTTGCATTCGATTAATAAATGAAAATCAGATATTGCAAACAATGTAAAAATTATATTATACCACCATTCCTTTACATACCTGAGTGTACATCTTTAATTGATTATGGTTATAACAGTTGATTTTAATTGAGGTAAACTTTTGTGTGGTGGTAACTGAGCACAATCTCCAACAGACTGACTGAATGATTTAATTGTACAATATCTTTATTTTAAACATTGCATGCAAGGTGGTGAGCAATATGAATTTCTTCAGGACATTCTTGCCTCTGAAAACAAAACATTTTAGATGAATTTGTTTTTAGCTAATACAAAGTACTTCTACCATGCCGTGCTTGTATGCAAACACTATCATGTTTGAATATGTGAAAACTGTCAACCTAAATAAATAAGTAGCAAATGAGTAAAAGAAAAAACATCTAAACTTTATTTATTTGTACAAATTCATATCTTTTTTTAATTGAAACTGTTTACAGGTTCATGGCCCTCGGCAGAGATGAACTTTTTTGTTCTTTTCTCATTTTATGTGCTGTTTTTGTTTGTTTAATCGAGTAAAAATAGATAAGTAAGTGTTGTGGATGTCATTTCTATCAGCTACAGGTGTGTCTTTACTCAAGTTGGATTGATTAAACCAATAAAAGTGAACTGAACACACTTTGTGGAAACAGTAAACAGATCAATTCAAATCAAACGAAAACTAAAAACAAAATCCTTGAGGAATTTCACCCACAGAACCATATACCGGTAGTTTTCACCTCTCCCTGTGTGTGTGTGTGTGTGTGTGTGTGTGTGTGTGTGTGTGTGTGTGTGTGTGTGTACAATCTGTGTTTAAAACTATCTTTCAATAATGTACTTGTAATGTAATTGATTCTGTCTGTTAGCAAATCATTTCATGAACCACTGGACAGATTAGATTTAATTTGGCAGAAAGTAATCAGACATCTACAGTTGACTAACTTAGGAGTCAGCTCAGTTCAAGCTGGTCACCTCAGCAAACTGACTTTAAAGTTCAGGTCAGATCAGGGAGGCTGTTCCTCCCAATCACTCCCTTCCCGATGACTCCATCATTGATGGGCTTTGAAGTCATCCTGTAGAACAAGGGAATCCTCAGATGGCACTCCTTCCAAGACACCATCCAAACACTCCAGAAAGTCTGGATAGTCTGAAGTGATGTTTAGTGCAAAAGCACAAACAACAGCCTGAAGCTGCAGAGAGGCAACCCTCTCAATCACTGGGGAAAACCCCAACACTGAGACGTTCAGCCGAGGGCTTGTGAGTATCCCCACACCTGCCCAACACCTCTCGCCCTGGGCAAATCCAGAGTAGGAGAATCCAGCCTCTCTCCAGATGTTGAATTCCAATGAGCTCAAGCTGTATGTAGAGGTGAGCCCAACTATATGGTTCTGCTTAACCTCACACACAAGCACCAGCTCCTTACGTGCCAGTGAGGTGACGTTCCACGTCCATAGAGCTAGTCTATGCCACCAGGAATCGCCATGGCCAGGGACCCTCCATCATCTGCCACCTGACAGCACAGCACCTTCCTAGAGGGACCTCCCCACAGGTGGTGGGTCCATGTGGATGGGACTTGCTGTTATTTTTTGGAGCTTGGCCCTATGAGGTAAGGCTTGACCATCAGGTGCTTGCCAGCAGGCACTCAAGGTTCAAGGTTTAAGGTTCTTTATTGTCATTCACACCACATGTGGTACATGAGGTGGAACAAAATTGTGTACACAGGGTCCCAGTTACTCCCCAAAATAGCAAAAAATATAAAGTATAAAAAGAAACAGTATATAAGGATCTAAGATATAACCCAGCCGGAGTCCCCAGCCGGAGACAGAGATTCTTGCCAGGGGACTAAACTTTGCAGTGGCACCAAGTAGAGTTCCGTTGGTGGAGATGATCACAGCCACTGAGTCAGCCATCCGTAACAACAAAATTAAAGAATTTGAAGCAGAACAACTCAGAGTCAAAGTTTCAGCCTGTCTCAGTAATGCCAAACCACCACCTTCCAACATCAGTAGAGAAGAGAGGGATGCACTCACCACGCTTAGCAAGGACAAAAACATCATAATTCTCCCAGCAGACAAAGGAAGGTGCACAGTGATTTTGAACCAGAAAGACTATCATGAGAAAGTTATGTCACTCCTTAGTGACTTAACCACTTATGAACCGCTGAAAAGAGATCCAGGAAGTGGTTACAAGAAGAAGTTGATAGATTGCCTGAAAATTTTGAAGCAGGACAAGGCTATTGACAATATTCTGTACCACAGACTGTACCCAGGGGAGGCCACGCCAAGTCTGTATGGTTTACCCAAAATCCACAAACAAGGTGTACCTTTAAGACCAATTGTTAGCATGATTAACTCGGTCACTTACAATGTTTCCAAATATCTGGCATCTGTACTCATCCCTTTAGTTGGCAGCTCAGAACACCACATACAGAACACCATGGACTTTGTGGATAAGGTGAGGGATGTCATCATGGAGACTGATGAAACAATGGTCTCTTTTGATGTCACATCACTCTTTACGTGCATTCCTGTTGATGAGGCAGTAGAGGTGGTCTGTTTAAGGTTAAAATCAGACACCACTCTGAACAGCAGGACCACACTTTCCACAGAACAACTGTGTCAACTCTTGAAACTGTGCCTGCAGTCAACCTACTTCACATATGGGGAGCAATATTATAGGCAGAAACATGGGTGTGCTATGGGGTCTCCAGTTTCTCCTATTGTTGCCAACCTGTACATGGAGGAGGTAGAAAAGAGAGCTTTGACATCCTTTTCAGGGAGACCACCAAGTCATTGGTTCAGGTATGTTGACGACACCTGGGTTAAAATTAAATCTCAGGAAGTCCAACATTTCACTGATCACATCAACTCTGTGGATAAATATATCAAGTTCACACGAGAAGATGTAAAAAAAATGGCAGGTTGGCTTTCTTGGACTGTGAGGTATCAGTTTCTGATAGAAGAAATTTGCAAACTGAACTGCAAACCCACCCACACAGACCAGTATTTACAGTTTGACTCCCATCAACCTCTGGAACACAAGTTAGGAGTCATCAAGACTCTGTACCACAGAGCAGACAGTGTCCCTACAGACAGAAGGAGAAATCACACACAAAACAGGCTCTAGAGAAATGTGGATATCCTAACTGGGCCTTCCTGAAAGCAGAGAAGAAACCCAAACAGGACTCCAGCCAGCCATCAGGTGAAAAGAAGGAACCCAGACCCAGACCAGTGGTCATTCCAGATGTTGCAGGAGTTTCAGAGACATTGAGACGTTTATTTTCTAAACACAACGTCCCAGTGGCTTTTAAACCCCAAAATACATTACGGCAAAGACTGGTTCATCCCAAAGATCCAGTCCCCCGGCACAAACAGAGTAATATTGTGTATGTTGTTCAGTGTCAGGAGGGCTGTGATCAGTCTTATATCGGGGAAACTAAACAGCCACTGGCCAAAAGGATGGCCCAGCACAGAAGATCAACATCATCAGGTCAGGACTCTGCAGTCTACACTCATCTCCAGGCCAGCGGTCACTCTTTCAGGGATGAAGATGTTCACATCCTTGATAGAGAGGAACGATGGTTTGAGAGAGGAGTAAAGGAGGCCATCTTTGTGAAAAGAAACCGTCCATCATTAAACAGAGGTGGAGGCCTCCGGGTTCAACTGTCCCCCTCTTACAATGCTGTTATTGCTAGTATCACTCAGCCCTCTGTGAATAGCAAACAACCATCAGGGTGCTAACGATCCATCGTTAGGCTGATGGTCCTCCTTGATCATGTGAGCAGCTGGTTTCGGCTGTCATCAGCCAACTGGTTGATCCACTGTGGGAGGGTGCTATTTATAAGACTGAGCTGAACACAGCTTCTCAGACTGAGGAAGTCTTTCGGACGAAAGACGAAACGTTTCTACAATTTTTTTGTTTTATTTTGTTTTTTGAATGTCCAAAGGACCAGACTTAGCTTTTTTGGATTTTTCTACCTGGATTATTGAGCATGCATCAGGGGATCTAAGATATCCACTAATGTAAAATAATACAGTATATTAAACAGCAGCCCGAACAACAGTCTGTAGTGAGCAGATGGGTATGAATACAGCAGCATAAAAGGTAATAGATCAGCAACATGGATAATCAGCAGCACAGACAAGTCACATATCACCAACTAAAGTGGCATTACAGTGGCTATTATTTTGTTTTCTTAGAGTGGTTATTCTGGTTAGAGATTCATGAGTCTAACAGCTTCAGGGTAGAAGCTGTTCCTTAGTCTAGTGGTTCTCCACTTAATGCTCCGCAACCTCCTGCATGAGGGGAGTGGAGCAAAAACTGTGTGTGCTGGGTGAGTGGGGTCCTTCATGATGCAGGAGGTCCTCTTCCTGTATCTGGAGGTGTAGATGTCTGTGATGGTGCCGGGGAGACTGACTCCAACATGTTCTGTTTAGCCTTCACCACTCTCTGTATAGCTTTTCTTTCTGCAGCTGTGCAGCTTCCATGCCACACGTTGATACTGGAGCACAGGATGATCTCCACTGCACACCTGTAGAAGGAGGTGAGGACTGAGCTACTGCTCGTCTCAGCCGTCTGAGGAAGTAGAGTCTCTGATGACCTTTCTTGATCAGGCTGGTGGTGTTGTTGCCCCAGGTGAGGTTGTCATTCAGGTGGACATCCAAGTACTTGTAGCTGCAGACTACTTCCACCACAAATCATCCTATGTTCAGGGGAGTAGTGGTGGGGTGTGTGTGCTCCTTCTGAAATCCACAATTAAATCCTTCATCTTCTCCACAATAATGTGGAGGTTGTGCTTCCTGCACCAGCTCTCCAGTTGTTCCACCTCCTGCCTGTAACTGAACTCATCATTGGTTGTGATGCATCCAACCACTATCCTCTGCAATCTTTACAATATGACAGCCTGGCTGGGTAGGTGTGCAGTCATATGTGAGCAGAGTGAACAGGAGGGGGCTCAACACTCAGCCCTGAGGGGAGCCAGTGCTGAGAGTTATGGTGGAGGAGGAGAAGTTGTGGATCCTCACAGACTGTGGTCTTTTGGTAAAAAAAAAAACAGACAGAGCTTTCTTAGTTTACACATATCCCAGGAGAAATCCGATAAGTTGGCCTGATTCGAGGCCAAATAGGGGAGTCAGATTCAAATAAGTCACAGTTGTTGATTTTTTCCAGACATACTGTTATTTCTCATCAGCCTTGAGTTCTGCTCGTACTTTTAATCCAAAATGGCCAGATTTGAGGGCATTCCACTGGTCCATGCTCATTAGCTCCCTCCAATGTTGTCCACAACATTCTGGCCAGTCCCAGAGGCCGCAAGTGGCCTGCAATTCTCACAAATTGCTTCCATCTTACGGTTTAGCTCGTAAAGCAGCTGATTTTGAGTGCTCGAAGCATGAACTAAACCTTTACACAGGGTTGGCAGCTTTGCCATGGCCGAAACTGCTGCTTCTTTAATAGCCGATAACATATGTATCTGCCGGTGCCAAAAAGAAAAAAACCCTGCTATCACGATTCCAATATCTTCGGCTTCCTCCTGAGACAATACAGAAAAGCACATATGATCCATGACATATTCTGTTGTGTGCATTTCAGCGGGGCATGTGGGTTCTCCAGGACCCTGTCGCTTTGTTGAAAAACTGTTTATGGATTGTGTTGAAAGTCCAGCTGACCAGATCCATGACAATAGTTTACATTTCAAAAGATATGTAAATAGGAGCTCTGATGCACAAGACATAGAACAAAAAAGCAGGAAGAGGACGGAAGAGGAAAGAAAGGCATCCATCTTGCACAAGAGTGAGTGAGGAAACAAAATGCAACAAAAGTATAAAATGTAAAAGAAAAACAGTAATAAGATCTCTTGGGAACTGGGATGATGGTGGTGGTCTTCTGGCAGGTGGGAACAGTTGCCAAGGTAAGGGAGGAGTTAGCACTAGCAGCTAGCACCTCAAAGAGCTGATCGGCACAGTCTCTCAGCACACTACCCAGGATGTTGTGTGGGCCAGTTGCTTTGTGAGAATTAATCCTCCTGAAGGTCCTCCTTACTTCAGCTGAGGTCACACTGAAAAACTCCTGCTCAGATGATGGGGTGAGTCTGGTGCTGGGTGGTCTATTTGGGTCTTCAAAGTGTGCATATAACCTGTTAAGAGCATCAGGCAGTGATGGATCCCTAGGGCATTGTGCACCCCTGCTTTTATAGTCAGTTATGCACTTAATGCCTTTCCACATGCTCCGTGGGTCTTGTGAGGATACATGTCCCTGGTTATTCCATGCGTATGTTGCTTTGACCCTCTTAATAACAGGAGGCAGCTCTTTCTTTGCCCTCCCCAGTTCCTGTGAGTAAACAGACATGATGGCAGTATCCCTGGCTTTCAGCACGGTATGGACCTCTGCATTCAGCTAGGGTTTCTGGTTTGGGTAGCACATCACAGTCCTGGTGGTGGTGACATCATCAACACACTTGCTGATGTATCAGAGGACAGCAGATGTGTATACCTTCATATCCAGTTCTCCCTCATTTACAGTGGACTCCCTGAAAGTCTTCCCGTCTTTGCATACAAAACAGTCCTGCAGTACATAGTCACTGTCGCTGGGCCATACAGTGATGGTTCTCGGTGCTGGTCTGGAACGTCTCAGCGGAGGGAGGTAGACAGGGGTCATAAATATGGAGATGTGGCCAGAGAGGCTGAGGTGATCAGGACGGGGTACAGCTTTGTATGCATTTTCATGTTGGTACGGTCTAGTGTGTTATTTCCCATGTTGGTATGGTCACATGCTGATAAACTCTTGGCAGAGTGTCTTTCAGGTTTACATGATTCAAATCACCAGCCACCACATAAAAAGCCTCCTGATGCTTGTTTTAAACTGAGCTGATATCATGTAGCTCCCACAGAGCATCCTTAGCATTAGCATCCGGAGCTACATAAACAACAAAGATATATATCGCCGTAAACTCATGAGGTAAATAATGTGGTGGACATTTCCCAGTCAGTTGTTCTAAAGCCTCAGAACAGGAACTGTTTATCAGAACACAGTTTGTGGACCAACCTTTATTTACATAGACGCACACTCTACCTCCTCGTGCCTTCCTCGATAGCTTGCTGCAGCGATTCGCCCGAAAAAAGTTTGTTGTCAAGTTGGAACGCTGTTTCCGGCATGTAACTATTAAACCATTAAACTATTAAGCCATGTTTCCATGAGAGAGCACAGTTCTTCATCTCCTCTAAGACACCCACTCTCAGTCGTAGAAGATCCAGCTTGTTTTTAAAAGAGCGGACATTGGCCAGGAATAGAGATGGAATCAGCAGTCTGTTAGCATTGGCCTTCAGTCTCGCTAACCCTTCGGCCTGTCTCCCCCTCTTCTTTGTCTGGGCACAGCACTTTCTCTTTCCGTTAGAGCGACGCTGCCTCCACGCTGATAGCTGCAGTCTGCCGAGCGTAGCGTTCAGATAGTTGTAGGTGGCTGCTGTATTCAAAGCCAAACCTTCTCTTATGCTAGTAAGTTCAGTTCAGCTATAATTCACAAGCTTAAAATGAGTGGAATCAGGCTCAGAGTGATTTCAGAACAGAGAAAAGCTGGTTTCCATCAGGAGCCTGGGAAGCTGCTGCTTGGGTGTGCGTGGCCATCTTGGCAAGACTCAAACCCCTCCACCACGTTAAGGCTGTGATTATGTGGATGGGTACACAGTAACTTCTGGTTACTGTGTATGAGAATGTCTCAGCAAATGTACATCTCAGTGGCATTTTTTTGGGTAATATGCTATTCATTGTACATGTGTATTTTTTATATTTTGGTTCTGAGCAGGGTCAACAGGTCTATTACAGGTACAGGATCCACCTAAAGTGTTGTGAGAAACAGGAAGGGCAGATGAAAGTAGCAGGAGGTCTCTTGTGGCTTCACAACTGCCAGGTTTCTTGATGGATGAATTCAAATAGACCTCATGAATTGTACCCAGTTTCAAACAAAAATTCAGAAAATAAAACTCTTTGAGAGAAAATCTTTATAGATTTCCACACCCAGCTTCCACCTGAACCAAACATTTAATTGCTGATATGCGGTGTGCTTCTACAGCAATCCACAGGGGAGTTGAAGACAGAGGTGTATTGACCAAACCTTAAAAATAATGTTGTTTACAACCTGACACATATCAAACAATCACAGAACGTTTTATCAATAACTCTCAGCTACTGCGACAACAAATTTTAACTCTGTATCGATAAAACTGACAGTGTTCTAGCCATTTTTGTGTTGGCTGAAAAGAATTAGCTGCAGGGGTCATCTTCAAGTGGATTTACTCTAAAAGTTAATCAGTTATTGATGCAGACAGGACGATTACTTTCTGAGAGTTTAAATACAATTCAGCTTGTGGTTCAGGAGATATTTGACTAACAGACAAACATGCTTGACTGCAAAGCTTAAAGGTGCTATATGTAGTTTTTGGAACACGCTAGAACTTAGAAACATTTTGAACAGAGACACGTTTCTGGTCCCTCCCCCTTGCTCTCGGCTGAACTGCAGCTCAGCCTCCATAGCTCCGCCTCCACTGCATGTCCTGTTTCGTGAACGTGCATGTGTGCAGCCGTTGCGATGTTCTGTGTTTATATGTTAATAAAACGTTCTAAAAAATAAAATAAATACATGGAGCGCTGGTCCAGCACACCAGAACACCAGGAAATCTGCAGAGCCTCGCGCAGCCACATTGAACCCGAGTTTAATTCGCTCGTGACAAATTCATTCATTTCCTCATCATTTCAGTCATGGAGTCAGCGGAGGAGGAAGCGATCACTTGACTTTTGGCAAAAAAACAAAAGAAAAGTCCAGATCAGGGATGAAGAAGGGGAATTTAATACATTTGTGTCACATACAAAACAGTCCTGCATCGCTTTGCAATCCTTTGAACGAGAACGTGCGCGGCCGCTGGGGCTGGGACAGGCGGGGGCGTGGGTTAGGGGCGTGAGAAGCTCTGTTTTTATTGGCTGGTTAAAAACTCTGTTTTTATTGGCTGGTTAAAAACTCTGTTTTTATTGGCTGGTTAACGGCGGGTCACTGTGGGTTTTTAGAAATGCTTTTAGTACCACCTGGAGAAGCAAGGGGAATATAGTTTTTTTCAGAGATTACTTTGTCTAACATCAGTCTGTCAGGAGATAGTGACAGAGTGAAGAAATATGTTAAAAATATATTTTTAGAAAAGTTACATACATCACCTTTAATGTTGTTGTTATGTTTTTATGTTGTGGTTTCGTGCAGTGGAAGCTAAAGTTTTATGCAAAACCACACAACTGATTACAAATGTTTTTTTTGTTTTTTTTAGGGGGTGGGGGTTATTTATCTTGTGGTCACAAGCCCAAATCATCATACTTCTACTGCCGTGCTTGCCAGTTGTGGTGAGGTGCTTGTTTGACATAAAAGTTCCAAGAGTGGAAATAAAGCTCTGATGGAGGAACGAAAAGTCAACAAAAAGAACACTTTTACAGAAAACTGAAGCAACGTGAACATCAACTTCAAGTCAAAAACACGCCTGCCTGTTAGAAAATCTGTTTTTTAAGTAACGACTGGTTGGCTGTGGGTGTTCCTGTTTTAGTGTCAGCGGAGCAGATTGAGAAACTGTCCTGAGCTCCTTAGAAAGGATTAAACTCTCAGTTCCATCAGTCTCTGACACTGCAGGCAGGCTTCACCCTGAAGTCTGTCGAGTGGTTCAGTCTGACCTCCACCCTCAGCCCACAGTGGAGCTTCAGCTCGTTTCGATCCATCTGTCAGTCATCACAATCCACATGGGACAGTTTTATAACTTCAACAAGCCTTCAGTGACCACACACTTAAATTATCTGTGAATAAGCAGAAAACTGTTGCATAATCCAGTCGTTGTAAATTATTCAACACAAGAAGCATCACTCTTACATTAAGCAGGTGACGTGAGACAGACAGGCTGACTGAAGGCACACCAAGCTGGGGCGTTAGGAGTGGATCTTCACTGGGATGAGCACCTTATGTCACACCAGTCACACACACACACACATGTGCACACACAAGCACTTGTTGAAAGGCATTCAAAGCACCGTGACACAAAGACGTAACACATTCAATATTTCTTCAGATTGTCCCAAATGGACTAAAAATCCTTATAGCTGGACACACACACACCCACACACACCCACTCACACACACAGGCTGCTACCCACCCTGCTGAGTTGCTCCAGCAGCCTGTGGTTGTGCTCAGAGAGCTCGCTGATGGTCTTGGTCTTGTCCCTGTCCGTGTCCCTCAGCTGGGCCTGGTGGCGCTCCAGCTGTTCCTGCAGCTGCTGGACGTCCGTCTCCAGCTCGGCCACCCGGCCCTCCCACTCCCCCTCTCGACTCTCCAGGCGTCGTCGTAACTCGTGCTTCTCTTGCTCCAAGTGCTGCGTGTGGACGAGGGGAGAGAAGATGATAAAAGTTTTAAAAATAAAAAAAAACTTTTTGTTACCAGCACAAAAACTAAATTGAGCCTTTTAACCATTTTGGAGAAAGTTGAACAGTTAAACTAAACTCACAGTCAATTCTGTAATGATCTAGACTGTTTTGTAAATCTTGTAAACACATATTTTATTTACTTTGGAACATAGTTAACTAATCAAATGTTCAAACTGAGAAAATTTACTTTTTTTTTTAAACATGATGTAATTTAGTCTTTGACAGCTCAAACAAGTTGAGCTGAGAGCAACAAAAGGCTGTAGAAGTGATTGGTCAACATCTGGAGGAGCATTTCACAGCTTGTTGTGAACGGACCAGTAAGAGGGCTGGGAGACATTTAGAGGTGTAAACGTCTCAAGTAAAGATGATGTTCATCAGGCTGATAAAAAAATGTCTAATAAAGATGGAAAAGTTTCAGAATAATTAACTTCAATTAAAACAATTTGAATATCTCATAATCTACAGTTCATAAATAAAAGACTTGAAGAATGCTGGTGAAGATTCTCAGTCGTCCAGGACATGATAAAATCAAAAAAGGCGTTCAATACAAGATCAACTGGACTTTATTTGTTACAGAAGACGTTTCGACCTCTATCCAGAGGGCTTTATCAATTCAATGAACAGACTGTGTGCGCGTGGAGTTATAACAGTCTTAGGAGTCACGCACCAACTTATGTAAATTGCAAGCTGAGGTAACACATACATGTAAATTGACAAATCACACCTTAACAGTAGAGGTGTCCTTGAAGTCTCTGACAGAAGACACACAACTGTATGTAAATTGACAAATCACACCTCACAAACCAACAACAGAGGCTTCTCAAAAAACTTTGCTAGTCTAATTCCCAGACAAGACACCTCTGCTCCCATCCGGTGTAAAACGTCTGGGAATCAGCCCCAAAACTGAGTTATAAGTCTTAGAAAGTTGAAATCTCAGACCTCCTCCTCTATTGAGCGAGGGACGTTCTTTCTTAATATAAACAGCTTCCTTCACACCCCTCTCAAACCATCTGTGCTCTCGGTCCAAAATTTGCACATTCTGGTCCTCAAAAGAGTGACCCTTGTCCGTGAGGTGGAGGTGAACAGCTGAGTTTTGTCCAGAGGAGGAGGCTCTCCTGTGCTGGGACATTCTTCTGTGGATGGGATTCTGTTATAACTCCACGCACACACAGTCTGTTCATTGAATTGATAAAGCCCTCTGGATAGAGGTCGAAACGTCTTCTGTAACAAATAAAGTCCAGTTGATCTTGTATTGAACGCCTTTTTTGACTTGAAGAATGTAGAGAAACCTCTGAGGTCCATGGAGGAGGCTGAGAGTCAGGATCTTCATGTCCTGAGCAGCGCTGCAGTGAAACAAGTCTGTAAACACAGTTCACTGCACCATCCAGAAAGGCTGCTTAAAGCTCTATCATGCAAAGAGAAGTAATCTGTGAAGACCATCCAGACACACTGCCATCTTTTCTGGACCAGAGCTCATGTAGCATTTTGAGATTTTTATTAATGAAAAGTGCGGTATAAATTGAATTTATTATTATTATTATTTATTTGAACTGAGATACAGTGAAAAACTGTTCTGTGCTCAAACAAATCTAAACTAACTGGTTTGGGAATCAACCATTGCAACATCCTCTGTATTAAAGAGGAGAGTTATTACCTGCTATTAGGGCTCAGTTCAAAAGCCAACCTCTCTGATGGTATAGGGCTGCATTAGTAACCATGGCGCTGGCAGCTTTTTTTTTCATTCAACCATTATTTATACAGGCTAGCCTCGTTGAGCCACGGGGACTCATTTACAAGAGGGACCTGTCTCACTCACACCCAGGGTCAATTTAGAGTTACCAATCAGCCTAACATGCATGTTTTTGGACTGTGGGAGGAAACCAGAGCACCCGGAGAAAACCCACGCATGTATGGAGAGAACATGCAAACTCCACCCAGAAAGGCCCCCGGGCCGGGATTTGAACCAGGGACCTGCTTGCTGAGAGGCAGCAGCTCTACCAGTTGTGCCACCGTGCTGTGCAGCTTACACATCTGAAAATGCTCCATCAATGCAAAAAATGATCTTCAGGCTTAAGAATAATGTATGACTACTGGACATGGACACCAACGACCCCTGCAACCCCGAAGAGAAGAAGCAAGTTGATGATGAATGGATGGGTGTGCTCCCATCAAGAGGACGTTTCTCAGAAAAGGTTTGTTGGTGCTAAACTTATCAGATCCATGACAACAGCATTTGTCACATGCATGAAACATTTGGTGCATTGTGAAACAAAAGCTCCCAGGACCGTTGAGCAGCAGAGTCCTCCATCAGACAAGAAAGCTCCAGCAGCTGGTCTCCTCAGTTCCTGGACCTTTGCAGACCTGATTTTTTGAAGAAGAAGATGCTTCAAAGTGGGAAACATGACCCTGTCCCATTTTGA
>JBBPBX010096161.1:0-13077 GCA_038048925.1 Garcialebias charrua | reverse complement strand
ACCGCTCACTAACAACAGTAAAAAGAATAGAGAGGTAGCACTTTGCTAATTTTACAGTGTGGCTGTATTTGGTCTCATTACTCACAACCTCTTGGACCTGCTCCCACAGGTGGGACAGGTCCCTGGAAAAGTTCAGAGTTCAGTCATCACAGACTTCTTAACTGGAGGTGATCTCTGGTGGATTTCCCTAAAGAGGAAGAAAACTCTGCTGCTATCTCTGTCCCAAACTGGAAATAAAACACAAAGAGGTTAAAAAAGGAGTTAATAAGATTATAATAATAATTAAAGCCGCAAGCGGCGTTAAGGCCCTCACAGCTTAGCGCCGCTCCGGCCTTGTTGTGGCAAACGCGGGAACTCCAGCTTCGTCCGTTCCGTCGCCACCTCAAACGTTCTTGTGTCCATCCCGCACCCTTTTGTACGGTGGCCCTGAGGTGCAAAACACATTAACAAAACAAATTAACAAATTCTGAAACACTTTAACACATTCTGAAACACTTTAACAAAGTCCTGAAACAAATTAACAAAGTCTGAAACAAATTAAAGGGGACCACATATAGGTCTTTAAAATTTTTATGTTATGTATGTGTGCTATCTTGACAATATTAATTCATTTTAATACACAAAATAATTCTTAGATAATTAATTATACCCTTTTTAATTCTACAATTTTTAACTTTCGTTTTGAACGACCGGTTTCTGATACAAGTTCTGAAGTCCACGCCCTTCAACGATCTGTTTACGCCCTCTGCAACAGCCAGTATCTGTAATGTGTTGTTGTTTTAAAATTAGCTCTTTTTTTATTACTCATTTGACTTACTGTTAGTGCTAGCTTAAGATAACTTACCGAAACCCGTCTGAGCGCGCCGCAATTTGCTGCTCCTTTTAGCATGAGACCACCCGAATCCGATGCTAATGTTAGCTTGTTCCTCTTCCGGTGTTTGCCAGCTCCGCTCGTTGCACGCGGCGATTTTGGGAGTTATCGCTGTTCCAGTCAAGACACACATAAAGTTCACCAAGTGTCTCCCGTAAATTAATCCGTTTGGAGAAGGTCCTCGCTGCTGCGAGGCTGCTACGAGGCTGCAGCGAGGCTGTACAGTTGAAGCTCCGCTCCATCGCGCCAGAAGCAGTGTCCCGTTGCCGCCGGTCCCTATGCCGGGGGTCCGCTCGTTTAATTTTTGCCGGCTGCGCGTTGGGAGCGATCGCAAATACACTAAAAATTGAACTAAAACATAAAAATAACAATTATACTTTATTTATAAAGCCATTTAAAAAAACACAGCTGCAACAAAGTGCTGTACACATGAAATTAAGAACATATAAACAAAAGATGAGATGAAATCATGAAAAACAACAGTCATGTGTTTAATACAGAAGTGGGTTGAGCCTAACCAGGGGTTGCTAGGTGAGGGGCTGGACTCATGTTGGGGTGGGTTGTGGCAGATTGGCTGCGGTTTGTGACGTCACAAACCGCAGGAAGTGAGAAACGAACCGTTTTATCACAGACAAATAAATCTACTTAGAGTAAATAAACCACTGGGTGCATTTCTTTGGCCTTAGGACTGTTTTTTTATGAAGTACATACCCAAAGTTGAGTAAAAAAAACATTAAAAAGTGAATTTTGCATGTGTGGTCCCCTTTAACAAAGTCTGAAACAAATGATCAAACGAGGCAAAACACTTTAACAAATTCTGAAACACTTTAACAAATTCTGAAACACTTTAACAAAGTCCTGAAACAAATTAACAAAGTCTGAAACAAATTAACAAAGTCTGAAACAAATTAACAAAGTCTGAAACAAATTAACCAACGAGGCAAAACACTTTAACAAAGTCCTGAAACAAATTAACAAATTCTGAAACAAATTAACAAACGAGGCAAAACACTTTACCAATGTCTGAACAAATTAACAAATTCTGAAACAAATTAACAAACGAGGCAAAACACTTTAACAAAGTCCTGAAACACTTTAACAAATTCTGAAACACATTAACAAATTCCGAAACACTTTAACAAACGAGAGAATCACACGGAAAGGGAATGTCTTAACTCCGAGGCTGACCCGGAAGTGATGACCCGGAAGTGATGACGGAAGCTGTCATTTCGACCCAAGATGGACAACAGTCGAGTCGTGTTTTGCCCGTTCTGTGGGACACCTATAAGTATATTAACGCGGTTTATTTTTCGTGCGGTCGATCCTTGGAGTTTTTAAATGGCACAGAGCAGATGGATGCAGGAGAGGGGACATCTAAACAACCGGACAATGCTAAACAAAGTACCGTAAGTGCAGTGTAATGTTAGCATTTTTAATTAGCCTGTGAATAAAAATTATTAGCGCTATTGGTTACCTCATTTTGATTTTTGAGACCGATCTTTTTTAATTTCAGCAGAACAACCTGGCCTATCATATACATTTTTCAAAGAGTACCGAAGCTCCAAGTCCAAAGAGCGTCAGGATTTTAACTACGGTCCGAGAGGAAAACACGTGCAGGTAAGAAGCTGTACAGGTAACACAGTACTGACCTGACTCGCTGACTGTGAAACTGTAGTGGCACAAATTAGACCATAGAGAAACACATACCGTATGTGTGTATCGTGTTTATTTTTTTTACCTCTTATACGTTAAATTGCTCTTATCTTTGTCATAGATAAACATTGGATTGATGGTGCCAAGTGGGACTGGTTTAAAACCTCTAAGAGGGGAAATGGTCCAGTTATTTGTAGACCCAGAGGTAGGAGCACCTGAGATACTGCAACAAGGTGTCCAGAAAATGAGAAGGTTTAACAAGGACATACAAGAAGGACCGTACATCCTGTTGTATCCAGACTGCTCAGAGGTAGTCACTGTGCCTGGATCAGAAAGACCATTCAAACTGGCTGATTATAAAAGGGAACCAGGAAGGCAATATTCCAGAATTACATTGTTTATTTGCCGTAAAACACATTTTAAATGAGGTGAGTGGATGTAAACATTAAATAAAATATTTTAACTTGTTTCAATCTACTGAAAGATGCATCCACAGTATCTATATGATCAGTTGTTTATTTTTACAGAAGTGGATGATATCTCAGATTCCTATCCTGAAATTGTCATCACATCAAGGAGCATGGCTGAGTTCAATCAAGCAGACACAGCGGTATATCAAACATTCACAAAACATACATTTTTTATTTTGGGGGGTGGAGGGGGGGTGGACTACTGCACTTGTAATTTACTTTTTGTGTTGAATTTTGTTCAGTATTTTGTTCAGACAGTTTCAGTTGAAATAACAGAAGGATTTTTTTATATGTTTGAGACAAGAAAGTTCATATATGTTTGAGACTTAATAATACCTTACTAACTAAAGTAACTTGAACAAAATTAACCCTTGTTGTTTATTTTAGTTTGTGACTTATCAAATATGAAACCAAAACAGTTTGCCAGGGCTAAATGTTTTTAGTTTATTTTAGAGAGAGAGAGAAAAAGATCATCATTCCGCTGCAGACGAGGGAGGGATGGGGGCAACGTGAATAAGTGCCTGTGCAGATTACTTCTACTAGCATATTTAGCTAGTTTATTTCAGCACATTACGGTGAAGCAATGAACAAGCTGAAAACAAGCTGAAAAGCTCTGAGGTTTAGTATCTACACAGTACTTACGTTGGGCACGTTTTATTAAAAGAGGTGGAACACAATCTTATTTATCTTAAATTAGCACAGACAGATACCCTGATGCATGCTCAATAATCCAGGTAGAAAATTTAAAAAAAGCTAAGTGTGGTCCTCTGGACATTCAAAAAACAAAACAAAGCAACAACAAAAAACAACAACTGTACAAACGTTTCTACAGTTTTTTTTTTTTATGTCCAGAGGACCAGACTTAGCTTTTTTAGATAGCACAGACAGAGCTCAGCCAAAGCCTTAAAGTCCTCCATCACCGAGCCTGGCTGTTAGTTTAAACATCAGGTGTAATACAAGACAGGTCATGCAGCCACACTGCTGCAATACTGTGGAATAAATGCTGATACTAATTGTTTTATTTTTATTAGTTAATTTAATTGTGTTTTGCAATGATAGGATGCACCTACTGTATTTAGTTTGTAATAAGCCTGGATGGTATTTTGGACTCTGTGCAGCTCCTAGAGATTAAATGTCCTCTAAATAGCTCCATGTCATTTGCACAGTTTCGTGTTGGCCAAATTGTGACATCAGATGCTTAGAAGATGAGAAGTACCGGTACCTCATTCTAACCAATGGGCAAAGTGGATTCTACGTCCAGGTGAGTAAATGTTGCAATTTTCAGTATATGTACTTATGTGACAGGTATTTGTAAACCTTCATTAAAATATTGTACATTTATTCTTCCAGGTTCAGCTGACAGTGACGTGCCTGGAGCTGCAGAGCTGCACGCTGGTTATCTGGACACCAACAGAACACCTGGAGTTGGACTTTTTTTTTTTACAAAGTCTTTACAGATACACAGATGAAACACCTCCATAACTTTTATTTTTCAAACATGCTTCCAACATTGATAGATGAATGTTTTTGCAAATAAGATTCAGCTCTGCCACAATTACCTTGATCTATTTAAAATGCAGTAAGCACATAAATATTCATACACAACACATCAAGAGCACTGTATGAAGCTTTGGAGAAAATACCAGTCTTAATTGTTGTTTACATTAGTTTTTAGTTTTATTTAAAAAATTAAACTCCAAGGCATAATATCACCTCATCCATCCATCCATCCATCCATCCATCCATCCATCCATCATCTTCCTCCTGGTTTTACATCATGTCACAGGGGCAGCAGCTTGAGCAGGGAGTGTCCAGACCTCTCTTTCCAGAGCAACTTCTTCCATCTCTTCTGGGAGGACTCTTATGGCCTTCACAGACCACTCCAGCATGTCCTGGGTCTTCCCTGGGATCTCCTCCCAGTCTACATTATAACAATTCATGTTGCAGCTATAAAAAAAGTTTGCAGTTTACAGGTTTATACTGTAGGCTATTCAGTTGTACCTCGTTTGTCTTCACAAAACAATGAAAGTGATGTGAAAGCTTGTTAAAGTGTAGTAACAAATTGCTTTTCAGTTTTCACTGTTTGACATTGTGATGTTTTCAACAACTGTGCTACATCATCCATTACAAAGCTCTGTTTTAGTTTTGTCAAAGTCATTGCAACTTCATCTACAACAGGCAGACAATGAAACAGGAGCAAAGTGTTGTAAGCAGGAAACAACTTACACATTTGATGGAGGACATTTTTGAATAGTTGTGTTCTTCCATCCTTGGATCTGACCACTGACATCAGGCATCACAGGACGACGTTGATGTTGAGCACAGCTACTCTAATGGAACTGTTACCATTGGTGTATATAGTTTTAACAGCTTGCCATAAAAAATGACCAATTCCAAAATTGCTCTATTGACTGAAGTACTAAATTATGGTGTGTGGTGTTGAATGCTTTATAAACATCCTGGAAGAAGATACAACTTTCATCATAAATGTAGCTTCATGTACTGTACAAGCATTAGTGTTATGATTCTGGTGCCTCCACACGTCTATTAAAATTTTGCATGAAGAGGTTCACGTTTAAATTAACTGCAGTACAGCTGTATACTGTAATTTATTACTTGCTATGCATTAGACATGTAACTCTGTGCTGTTTTTGTTTCCTTCCAACTCACAGATACAGTGTGACTTTTGTCCAAGATGGACTCACTCATAATGTGCCACCCACAAGGCTGAAATTTTCAAGTGTCACAAGTGTTCTTTAAATTAAGAATATAATCAGTCACGTGCTGGTGGGAGTGGTGGCGCAGAGGTTAAGAAGGTGAGCTTGTGATCGGAAGGTCGCCGGTTCAAGCCCCGGTACCGACAACATCAAAGATGTGGGTGGGATAAGTGAAAGCGGTCACACTTGTCTCCACCCTCATCTGCCCCACTCTGGGCCCTTGAGCAAGGCCCTTAACCCACACCATCTGCTCCCCCGGGAACCCTAGATATCAGCTCTCTGCTCCACACAGAGGGCTGTGGTTGCTCGGTGTCTGTGGTTGTGTCAGGAAGAGCATCCGGCGTAAAAACAACTGCCAAATCTTCGTGCGACCAGTTCGCCATGGCGACCCCTAACGCAGGGAATAAAGCCGAAAGAAAAATAATAATAATAATCAGTCACGTGCTGATTGTGGGCATGCATGTGGGCCAAGTCTGTTTAACAAATATTTAATGAACACTGATTTGAAGTAGGCTATGTAATATTTTTGTATATACTCTGATGCATGCTCAATAATCCAGGTAGAAAAATCTAAAAAAGCTAAGTCTGGTCCTCTGGACATTCAAAAAACAAAACAAAACAAAAAAATTAGTAAAAAGACGAAATGTTTCTACAATTTTTTTTTGCTTTGTTTTGTTTTTTGAATGTCCAGAGGACCTGTGTGCCACCAGGAGCATGCATCAGGGTGTCCAGAGGACCAGACTTAGCTTTTTTTTAAGATTTTTGTATATGGTTTTGTTCACAGACAAGTTGAAGAACTGTGTATTGAAAAGGGCTTTTTGATGTTTAATTTGTTTTATGTCCTTTACCTCATTTGATTGTGGTTGCACTGTTAATTAACAAAGATTTACTGTGCCCTCTTTTTATTTATTTTTATCTTGTAAATGCATTTATTTTCTGATACGCAAGGTGTTTCTGAAGGGTGCTACTTTAGATAAATAAAGTTTATTACTGTACATTGTTATTCCTATGAACAATGGGCCTCATGCAAGAACATGTTCGTATTTTTATCCTAAATTTCTCTTACTTTTGTTCGTACGAAGCGTTCGTACGAACATGCCACGTCAGATTCAACAAACTCTTCTATCCTCAGGAAATGTGTGTAAATGTGTTGCGTAAATATGATGAATCCCACCTGTTCTAACCACCTGCGCGTGCACGCGGAGAGGTTATTTACATAATTCCCACCCCTCAAAACACCATATAAGGCCACGTTTCATGCCTCAGAGAGCAGGAAGTGTCCATTCATTCAAAATCAAGAAGTAAAAAGAACTTTACGCGTTCGGAGATTGAAGTTCTGCTCTCAGTCGCGCACCGCTACCCCCGCCCCCCCCCGCAAGTGTCGGATGGTCAAATATTTTTAATTTTAGTGTAAACAACTGTACATTATAGTTTCACTTCAAAAGAGCTGTGGCGCACCGCTACCCCCCCACCCCCACAAGTGTCGGATGGTCAAATATTTGTAATTTTAGTGTAAACAACTGTACATTATAGTTTCACTTAATTGAGCCGTGGCGCACCGCTACCCCCCACCCCCCCGCAAGTGTCGGATGTGTTTTTGAACAGAAGCATTTTAAAGTGTCTCGAAACTACAGTTAACTTCATATTAATATAGTGCATGTTCTCCCGTGGGTCGTACAGTATCAGAAATCAAGAATAAATGGTTTGATCTGAAAATGGCTTCAAAAAAACATCTCGCCGCAGCACGGACAGGAGGAGGTCAAGGAAAAGTCTGCGTTACGGAGATGAATGGAAAAATAAATGCCATGCTGCGCAAGACGCGTGCCAACATGTTTTGCAGCACAAATGAGTCATGCGCGCTCGTCCAGGCCATCGCGCAACCACATTCTGCAGGTTATATTTCGAATCAGATATAATTTGGACATTTATGGAGTGGTATTGCTTCCGAATGGGAATGCGTCAGGTGAAGGTTCTTTGATCCGTATGTGTGTACAGTCTACTCGATGGTGTTTGGCAGTCCAGCAATATGAAAATCAGTCTTAATTTGTACTTGTTCTGCGGCAGTGTACGGGAATTTTATGTACCTGGGTGTTAATATGAGGAGCGGCTTTGATAAGGGGGAGCGCACGACTCACTGAAGCCTGCGCGACACACAAGACAAATTAAACTTAAAATTATAATTCTAATTCAAACAGAATAACCTGTCAAGAATAATTATGGTGCGTGATTTTTTAAAACCCAAAATATTTTCTAAATAACGAAATATGAAGTTATCAGTGAAGGAAGTCCGTCTGGATAACAGCGGACCGACTGCTCGTAAAATATACGACAGGTCCGGACCACACGTAAATTTTGTTCGTATCTGAAAAAAATCCTAGGATACGGAAACATTGTTGAATGCCACAAATGATCCTAAATCACTCGTACGCACAGTTTAAGAACAAATCTGTGCGTACGAACGGTTCTTGCATGAGGCCCAATGTCTTGCTGCATCCTGCCTTAAAGGCACTTTCTTTTTAAAATGTGTGTGCTGATGAAATAAAGTGAGTTAACTGCGAACTCAGGGTGTCATACAGCTGTTACTAGTAAGGGTGTCATACAACTGTTAACCTGCTAGTCAGAGTGTCGTACAAATGTTGAACTGCTACAGAAGAATATGTTGATTTCACAGCGGATAGTTGCAGCAGTCGGTTTGTGCTACGCGTTTGGCGGTCTGCCGATGTATGCTGGCTGCACAGCTATATCCATGCGTTTGTGCTACGTGTATGGCGTCTGCTGATGTATGCTGGCTGCACAGTCTCAGAACACGCTGCTGCAGCGTATCTGGTGCATCCGTCTGCTCTGTGCCATTTAAAAACTCAGTGCTGTCTCTCTAAAAACTCCAAGGATCGACCGCACGAAAAATAAACTGCGTTAATAGGTGTCCCGCAGAACGGGCAAAACGGGACTCGACTGTTGTCCATCTTGGGTCAAAATGACAGCTTCTGTCATCACTTCCGGGTCAGCCTCGGAGTTATAGGACATTCCCTTTCCGTGTGATTCGTTTGTTAAAGTGTTTCAGAATTTGTTAATGTGTTTCAGACTTTGTTAATGTGTTTCAGACTTTGTTAATGTGTTTCAGACTTTGTTAATGTGTTTCAGACTTTGTTAATGTGTTTCAGACTTTGTTAATGTGTTTCAGACTTTGTTAATGTGTTTCAGACTTTGTTAATGTGTTTCAGACTTTGTTAATGTGTTTCAGACTTTGTTAATTTGTTTCAGACTTTGTTAATTGTGTTTCAGACTTTGTTAATTTGTTTCAGACTTTGTTAATTTGTTTCAGACTTTGTTAATTTGTTTCAGACTTTGTTAATTTGTTTCAGAATTTGTTAATTTGTTTCAGAATTTGTTAATTTGTTTCAGACTTTGTTAATTTGTTTCAGACTTTGTTAATTTGTTTCAGACTTTGTTAATTTGTTTCAGAATTTGTTAATTTGTTTCAGACTTTGTTAATTTGTTTCAGACTTTGTTCATTTGTTTCAGAATTTGTTAATTTGTTTCATAACTTTGTTAAAGTGTTTCAGAATTTGTTAAAGTGTTTCAGATTTTGTTAATTTGTTTCATAACTTTGTTAAAGTGTTTCAGAATTCGTTAATGTGTTTCAGAATTTGTTAATTTGTTTCAGGACTTTGTTAAAGTGTTTCAGAATTTGTTAAAGTGTTTCAGAATTTGTTAAAGTGTTTTGCCTTATTTGTTAATGTGTTTTGCACCTCAGGGCCACCGTACTTTTGCCAGAAACAGTTAGCGAATAACAACAATATATATGTGTTTAGAAGTGCTGACAGATGACACATAGTAAATGTGGAACAAATCGGATGATCGAGCAATGAGATGTAACAGTTTGAATAATGTAGGGGCGCACTGGAGTAATCTGTTATGGCCACCTCACTTAATTAGCTTGTTTAATTCAAAATGGCCACCTCACCTAATTAGCTTCATTAATTCAAAATAGCCACCTCACCTAATTAGCTTGTTTGATTCAAAATGGCCACCTCACCAAATTAGCTGTTTAATTCAAAATGGCCACCTCACCTAATTAGCTTGTTAATTCAAAATGGCTGCCTCACCTAATTAGCTTGTTTAATTCAGAATGGCCCCCTCACCTATTTAGCTTGTTTAATTCAAAAATGGCCGTCTCACCTAATTAACTTGTTTAATTCAAAATGGCTACCTCACCTAATTTGCTTGTTTGATTCAAAATGGCCACCTCACCTAATTAGCTTGTTTAATTCAAAATGTCTACCTCACCTAATTAGCTTGTTTAATTCAAAATGGCCACCTCACCTAATTAGCTTGTTTAATTCAAAATGGCCACCTCACCGAATTAGCTTGTTTAATTCAAAATGGCCACCTCACCTAATTAGCTTGTTTAATTCAAAATGGCCACCTCACCTAATTAGCTTGTTTAATTCAAAATGGCCGCATCATCTAATTAGTTTGTTTTATTCAAAATGGCCATCTCACCTAATTAGCTTGTTTGATTCAAAATGGCCACCTCACCTAATTAGCTTGTTTGATTCAAAATGGCCGCCTCAGCTAATTAGCTTGTTTAATTCAAAATGGCTGCCTCACCTAATTTGCTTGTTTGATTCAAAATGGCCGCCTCACCTAAATAACCAAGGTTGAATCAGTCGCTCAAAATCCCTAGGAGGAATGCATTAAAATTCACTACTAATGAAAAGTGAAAAACAGCCAAAAATGACCCTGTGACCCAAAAATGGCCGACTTCCTGTTTGTTTTGGACCAGTGCGCCAAGAGACTTTTTCTTAGATTTTGAGAAGATACATATATTCACAGAGTTTCAGAATTATCGGGCCAAAAATGGCTTGGAGCTGATGTTTTTAAATATTCTAGGGGGCGCTATGGAGGCTATTGGCTAATTAGCATAGACTCATGTTTAAGGGGTGGGCAATGATCGATCATACTGATTTTGGTACTCCTCGGATCAAATCTGTTGATTTTAGAGCCAAACGTATGGTGACGGCGTCACTTCTGAGATCCTCAAGCCGCCACGCCCACATCCTCCAGCAAAAACTGTTAATGCTTTAAAGCAAGTCAGACCAACTTGTTACATGTCTTCTTTTTTTATTTTTATTTTTATTTTTTTCCATTTATAGATGGCCTCCCTTCACACCTTATAGCCATCCTCTCACTCCAATATGTATTTTATTTTTTTTTAGAGAGAAAGAAAGAAAAGAGAAAGTGAGACAACAAAACAACAATTATCCACAAAAAGAGCACAAGGCAAACACACCAAACCTCCGTCCACAATCCTGCAAAGCACATGACAGAGCACAGCAACAAAACATACAAGCATAAAGACTGATAATATTCATGACCTTGCATTAGATTTCTATATATAAACATACCCATACCTACAAGTATATATACAGTATACATACATATATATTTATATTCATTTATATACCCATCTACATATATCTACATATACATCCCTACATCCATTTGTGTGTGGTTGTGAGCATGCATAAGTGAATAAGGTTCCTCCAATAGAACATTTAGTAGCGAATGTGAAGCATCAGAGATCTGTCCCTCCAAAGCCCGAGACAGACGAAAGGGCGATCAGAGCCCAAGACCCCAGGAAGGACCCCGAGCCCAGAGTCCCCAGGACCACCCGAACAGGACGAGCCACTCGTCCACTCCCCAGATCCGACCAAGGGGAAGAACCGGACGAACCCCACCAGGGACCACACACAATGACCCCCCGGGGTCAACAGCGACAAATACACAGGCCCCCGCCGGAGCCCGCTGCACCGATGTAGCCCCAGGGCCGGTCGCCGATGCTCGGGCACCGGGGACGCCCACCCCTCAGGTCCAGACCCGACAGGACCAGAGGACCCGAGCCCCACCAGGCAGCCACCAGGCCGAGCCGACAAACGCCCAAGCGCCCAGCCCCAGATAGTGAGGGTCCCAAGCACGCCCGCGGGCAGAGGAACACCCACCAGGGGGCCACGTGGCAGGAGTGCGACACTAGGTAGCCTCAGAAGTATCAGAGAGGGGGCAGTCCAAGTCCCAGCCTGACACTTAAACATTCATACACAGATACACTCATTCAGACCCACCCTCATCCTCACCCTCAGTCATAGAAAGACAAACAATAACGACACGCTCCATTCATAATCCCGATGCACACTCTATACCCCCCAGGTCCAAGACATGTACCTGCTCCCTACATGGGGCAGCCCACATCCAAACCCAGGAGGTAGGCCCATTCATTCTGGGGTGGAGAGTAGCAGACATCCAAGATCCGGCCCACCCCACGCCCCGCCGACAGGACAGGACAGGACACTCGAGCCCAAGCAGCCCCAGGGGGAGCGCACTGCCAGTCCCGCCCGCGGCAACCCCGCAGGCCCCGAACCCCAGCACAACCCCTGACGGCCCACCCCCAGAATGTCCGCCAGGCAACCAGGGGGGTAAGAGAAAAATAAATAAATAATATATATATATAAATAAATACATAAATAAATAAAATTGAAATTAACAAATCAAGACCCCGACACACACACCCCCGTCCCCAAATGTACTGTTGGTGAGTGTTGTTCTAAAGTGTACTTAAAAAGGAAAGAGAAGGAGCAAAGGCTGGCATTATACCAGTTTCCCCTCCACTCCAACTCTAACCCAAGCCCTAATTGTCTAAATGCATAATGTTGAGTGAGCATAGGCATGGGGGTGAGATTGGTGTCATCCCGCCACCCATAGCCATAGTACTCAATCCATTCCCTATATGTGACTTTTATGAAGAAGTTTATGAATGAATGTCTAAAGTGTAAATAAAATTGAGTCCCAGGTGTTCTGAACAACAGAGATGTAGAACCATCGCAGCACACCCGAGACTCAAATTCCCTACATGTATTAATTTAAGATGAAGAGGGCGGAGGTGCGTGTTGAGGGATGGGGAGAAAAATATCTGCAGGAACAGTGCTCCCACAGCGAGTCAGCTCCCCCGCTGACCCTGCGTACCCCCCCAGCTCGCCAAGGTCCACCCAAGGAGCGAGGAAAAAGAAACACCTCTCCGACCGCCAGGCCATTGAGCCAAGACCAGAGAGGACACGGCCCCGAGGGCCGCCAACAGCAGAACCAACAGCCCACACCCACCAGGGCCGCCGTGACCCCTGCGAACCGCAGTCAGCCCGCCGTCCAAGAAGACACAAAATCCCACATGGACGACACGGCCAAGAGCGCCCGCCCAACCGCCGACAGAGCCAGGAAGCACCAAGAACAGGCCCCAACCAGGGCCCGCACACCGGCCAAGCATGTCCAAGACCATCATCAAGGGCATCCACTTAATCCCCACCCCAGAAGAAAT